>JBAMIH010000117.1:0-7500 GCA_038501795.1 Pseudopleuronectes americanus
CTCAGTATCTATCACTTGGCACAAAGTTAACACTGGATATTTTGTCTAGGTTGAAATCAGAAAAATTTAAATTTCACCATGAATAAACTAGAAATACCGAATCGTGAAAGTTTACAGTGCGGTGAAACACATTCTGAGGATTCGACTCTCTGACCTCGACTCTGATGTTCAAACTCCCAAATCTATTCCACAATAAACAAGAGTGCGTGAGTTAATGAGAGACAGGTCGCTCTGCTGAAAGCATTAAACACGAGGGGAAATGATCGGATCCGTACCCGTGAATTTTTCCGGGCCCCGGAGGAGAAATACTTTATGGTGATTCCTTCCACAGGCCGAGAGCTGGAGGCTCCATTAGCACCTTCCTGGATGAAGCTGTGGCCACCGACGGGCAGGAGGAGGATGGATGTGACAGATTGAGACACTGGAGGGAAGTGACAGATCTGTGAACACGGATCAAGTTGTGTTGTTTATTTCCTTTCCACCAAGTTTCAGGGATTTAAATTCAGAACAAACAAACAAACAAACACAAACAAATAAACAAACAAACAGGGCTGAAAACCTTCCTGTTGGAGGTGAAATTAAAATGTGTTTCTGAAAAGTCCTTTATGATGATGGTCGAGGTAAAATAAATAAAATACACACAAACGCAGATTTTCTGTAAAATATCCCCATATATTAATAAAGACAAAACCAATGTGTTTACAAATGTCCTAAATGTCTGCTCGGGCCATTTCACCCAAAAAACAAAGGGAAGGAGACGTGATCAAAACCTTTTCTTTAATTCATATCTTTCTTTATAAGTCACAGAAAAGAAACTCACGTCTTTGACCACAATCTTTACCATGAGCTCCTGACAGAAGACCGGCCTCCGTCCTCCAGGACAAGTCAGGCTGAGCCTCTGTAATTATTCTGTGCATGATTACTGTTTATGGATTATTTTTACATGGCCTTGGGACAAAGGTCTCAGACACTGGTGCGTAAGAAAGGGTTTGTTGGAGTCAGAAAGAAGAAGAGGAGGAGAAATCACAAATAAATCAGTGGCCAGTTTCCCTGTCACGTCTCAAAGGATCGGGGAGAGAAGGACTGAACGTTTGTTGAAGGAGAAGAATCGTCTTAATGAGGACGTGTGAACCTGTTTCATTTCCTCTCCACGCTACAGGAAACCAGTCCCCAGGTTGAGGTTGTGACGCGAGGAGCAAAGCGACCACGCTCGCCATGTTGAGAAGGCAAACAAGCGGCACATGGGAGCCATTGAAACAGGAACCACCAAAACAAAATGACTCTTTAATAACACTCTGCAAAGGGCCTTGTAATTGCAAGCGAGCAGGAACAGTTTTTTTCTTCTTCTAATTATAAGCGCTCGCAGCCACGCGCTGGTTCTTCTTGCTCCCTCTGTGGCCCAGTGTTCCCAGTTAGCCCCCGGCTAGCCGCGCAGCTGGAACCACATGACATGCTGCAGACTGCAGGATGGAGGAGGCCGTTCTGCCCCGGCTGCGTTTCTCAGTCGGAGCCGGTGAGCTGAGCAAACACTGTGTGAAGTGGGCATGTGCGCCGCCAGATTCAAAACAAAATCAGGGAAATGTACAAATTGTCCATGTGTTTGGCTGCAGTCTGAGAGTTGTGTTGTTTCTGGTTAGCAATTAGAGGATGTGACCGTCCACGTAAGTATAACTTCCTAATTGCGGCCGGCGGCTTCCAAGTTGGAGCCCGGTTTGGAAAACAGGATTCTTCTTTCTTTTTCTTGGCGAACGTCCGACCAGAAATTCCAGTTAAATGTTTGTTTTCATGCGATTCCACCGCAAGAACTTTTTTTTAAATCCAACCTGTCGGACTCACGAAGCCGCGGGGACACATGGAGGCTTCTCTGGTGCTTTGTCACAAGCTCTGAAAGAGTTCAGCACAACAGATGTTTGCAGAGTTTAAACCTCGGTCATCGGGTTAAAGGACTTTTTCTCAAAGGGAGAAAACTAGAATATGTAAAAGGACAAATAAAAACAAGAGTAGAAAACATCGAGGAGAAGCAGCAGATTCAAATTAGTTCTACAATACAAAGTAATTTAAAAATAAAACACAAGCAAATGCAAAAACGAGTTAAAACCATTTGGTAAAAGTATTTTTTGTCCCGTTGTCAAACCAGATTTAAATTCTCTTGATTTGTTGTTTTATTTGGATCTGCACCAAGTTTCACACACTCATAAATATCAGTCCCATAGACATGTCAGATTTTTAAATGAATAATCAAATTGTTTTCAAAAGTCACAAATTAGTGGAAAAATCATAATGAAAATGTTGAGATAAAATGATTTTCCAATATTCTGGATCCGACTGCTGTTCCAGATCTTCACCAAAATTAAATTGCATCTTCTTAGCTCCCCTCCTAATAATGTCATGGAAATCTGTTTAGTAGTTTTTGCACAATCCTGCAAACAAGCAAACAAAAAGATAATAAGTTGAATAATGTTTCAGTTCTGATGCTCAAATCTTATCAATATAAAAGTGTAGATAATGTTAAATTCCACTTCACATGGTATCATAAAAGATAACTGAGCTCCCTCCTCCAGCCTCCAGCAGCTGGACCACATCGCACTGGGAGCTGGGCCTTGAACCCAGAGATCAACTGGCAGGTTATCAGCTCCAGCTCCTGTCGACCCGCTGGCTGGAAGCAGCCGTCTTCTCGTCTCGACCACAGATCCGGTGGCTGATCCGCCCTGACCTTTTACTGCCGCACTCGAGCTGTAATTAAAAACCAGGAGCTAATGGACAGGAGCCAAAATGCTCAGCAACCCGAGGAACAGAACCAGTTCAACAGAAACCACGCAACAGCACCTCTGGGCTTCTTCCTATTTGCCTCCATTCTGGATCAGCTCCAGTGCTGCGCTTTTAATCTGAGATCACTGGTGCTTGGAAACACCACAGCTGCAGTTTACACAGCCGCTCAGGCCTCGGGCCTCGGTGGACCAGGGCTCCTGAGGGAAAGATCACCAGGGTTAAATGTGTAAACTGTGTTGTGGGTCTTTCTTTGTTTCCAGTTCACCTTTTGTTTTCAGGACTGGAGCAGAAACAAACCTCACTAAACCTCGATGGCCTCAAATCAAGAAAATACGTTTTTAAAGTTAGTTTAGCGAGATCAGATTGATGGTCCAGAGATCTGTCGTTATTATAAAAACCTGAAGAAGCATAAGATGTGAAAGTCTGGGTTAAATCCAGAGGCAGCAGAGAAATGATCCAGGCTGCAGCCTCCTCTCATCTGCAGGATCAGAGCTTTGACATTTACTCTCTTTCATGAATAACAATCTCTATATTTTATGTAAATCCTTTGTGTCAGTAATCATAAGTTGGACCATGTTTTCATACCGATCAAAACGGACGTTCAGATCTTCCTTAGGTTCCTTCTGCAGGTCCAGTGACACCTGGAGGCAACGATATGATTCTATTGAGTTTCATACGCAAACCTGAACCTCACCTCAAGTGGTTTTAATTTGAAATTTATTTGGTATGAACAGAACTTTGCCTTAAAGGAGACACACAATGCTTTTTCAGTTTTTCTTTCCTTTGGTGAGTTCTGCAAAGTTAAACTTTAAAGTCTGTGGTGAAGGAGAGGATGAGGAAAATAATTTTTCTTTCAAGAATGACCTAGAGAGGTAAAGATTGTGAAATGTTGTTTTGCTTTTAGATGAGAATCAAAACAAGGAAAGTTGAGCCTGTTCTTGGTTCAGTTGTGAGAAACTTCTGTCGCCTTCTAAACTTTATTAAGATCAACTCTACTCTGGCCCATGCTGCTCTATGGCTGATAAATAAATACGAGTTAGTGTCAGTGCAGCTGTGAATCTCCCTGCTCCATGCATCTGAAGGAAAACAAATAGAGACAACCTTCGTGACCCACACCCCCCCCCCACACACACACACACACACACACACAGACACGCTTCTGGATGTCTTCAACGTCTGCTGGGTTTCCAGTGAGGAGGCCGTTGGGGTGATGAATAGCACTTGGCTGATATCCACACAATTGTTAACACACAGTCCGACCTGAGACCCTGGGATCATAAATTAGAGCCGTTTAGCCGAGCTGTCAATCAACCTGTCAAACAGAGGCTGATGGAGGCAGCACGAGGCCTCCCCCCCCCAATCCCCCCCTTTTCTTTCTGCTCGTTAATTAGTTAACGAGCAGCACATTCCTCGTTCCTCTTGTGTATTTCTTTCATTCCTTGAAGTTGTTACTTTTGTGCGTCTGTCTGTCGTTCACATCAGATATTTGTGGTTCCAGCTCTGTCCTCCATCATACTACTACACCTACTCCTACTCAGGCTCCTACTCCTACTCCTACTCCTACTCATACTCCTACTCCTACTCCTACTCCTACTCCTACACCTACTCCTACTCCTACTCCTACTCCTACTCCTACTCCTACTCCTACACTCTCTACTCCTACTCCTACTCCTACTCCTACTCCTACTCCTACTCATACTCGTGCTCCTACTCCTACTCCTACTCCTACTCCTACTCCTACTCCTACACCTCCTACTCCTACTCCTACTCATACTCCTACTCCTACTCCTACTCCTACTCCTACTCCTACTCCTACTCCTACTCCTACTCCTACTCCTACTCCTACTCCTACTCCTACTCCTACTCCTACTCCTACTCCTATCTACTCCTACTCCTACACCTCTACTCCTACTCCTACTCACTCTACTCCTACTCCTACTCCTACTCACTACTCATTACTCCTACTCCTACTCCTACACTCCTACTACTCCTACTCCTACTCCTACACCTACTCCTACTCCTACTCCTACTCCTACTCCTACTCACTCCTACTCCTACTCCTACTCCATACTCCTACTCCTACGTCCTACTCCTACTCCTACACTCTACTCCTACTCCTACTCCTACTCCTACTCCTACTCCTACTCCTACACCTACTCCTACTCCTACTACCTACTCAGGCTCAGGCGTACTCTTGGCGTCTGCAGGAATCTGCTCTGGATGGAAACGTTGACAAGATGACAAGGATTCCATCCAACACCTGTCGTTTTCCAACATGTTCTCCCGGAGCCTGGAGAAGTGAGTTGTCATCACTTAGTCCGGATGATTCATGAGATTGTGTTTTTACTGCAGGAGGATCCTTCGTAATAATTTAAGGCTTTGACCAAAATGATCATCTCGTCTCAGGGTGCAACGTTTTGACAGTTGGAAGATGATGTGCTATTACATAACTCGTCAGGTACCTTTTAAAATTGTGTATTGTGTTTGTGTTTTCAGACTCTTTGATGAAACACCCGGTTATTTTTGTCGTTGAATTTCCTCCCCCGGTCCCTTCTACACACAAACTCATCACAATTGAATTTGTTACATCAACTTTAACTTTACCGGTTGAACATGCATTGTAATGTAAACATGGTTTCATGGAGCTGCATGAGGGATCGATGACGCAGGGGTAATGTTTTTCTGTAGTGAAACCAGATGTCTCTTCTTTCTTGTAAAACCAAGCACGCGAGATCCAGCAGTATAAATAATGAGTCCACACAAATAGAAATGTGTCTCCTCCCCGGCAGCCTCTGCACGTTCCTCAGTTTGACGTGTGTGGAGTTTACGAGTCTCCGACCTGATCCGGCTCGGAGTGATTTACCAGTTTGACCTGACAGATTGATGAGGCTGCTGCTGGTTTACACTGGGTCTCCTGACGAGGTCCACAGCAGGTGTCTGTCCCAGCAGGTTCCACTGCTCAGCCTGAGGAGGACGACCGGTCTCAGGTCCAGAAGCAGCGTCACGTGTCCAGACGTTTCCAGAACCAGTCCCTGTTGTTGTGATGGGAAATGACTTGACCTCATGTTGTTAACTGGAAAGTTGAGTCTCATCCCAACAAGTCTTTGCTGTTGATTTTCACTAAAGGCGTCACAGTGAATGTATTAATGTGTGTGAGTTTATTCAGGTTTTATTCATAAATAAAAGAGTCGTATGAATGTACATAAGAATATTTACGTTATATAGTAGTTTGGGGACTGTGGTGTCACATGTACACACTCAGCAAATTCATTTCATAATATGGTGCAGTGCTGCCCTCTACTGGCTGAAATGTGACCAAGCATTTCAAGTGTCGGTATAGAATTAAAGTAATTAATTTACTTTGTATGTAAAAAGTTATTTTTCACTTTATTGCAAAAGTATTATTATTATGTTATAGTTCAAAGACATATTTACATATAATATAAATACTGTAGCTGTGGGCATGTGTGTAATCATGAATATTGGTGAAATTTAATGTGAAAACATTTACAACATAATATTACATATTCACGTGGACATGGAGTTTAATATGTATTTAATATAATTTGACATTGTTTACTCACAAAGTATTTACTGCAGAATTATCTTGTTGATCTATCTGCTGAAACAAAGAAAACTTTATTAGTATTGTGATACAAGGCACAATAACATGATTATCCAGCAGGGGGCAGCACAACATAGGAAAACAATTACTTTTCTCCGTCTGACGCTCTCTTCTTCATCCTTCTCTTCTTCTTCTTCCTCTTCTTCTTCTCCAGCAGTAATGACTTTACCATCCACAGTCTCCGTGTGGCTCTGAGTGTGGACTCCATGTCTGAGGCCTCTCAAATATGCCACTAGGAAAGTTCCAGGGGAAACTTTATTTTTGCCACATACATTTAATTCTAAGTGCACAGTCATATTCTCATTGCATAACTCCCTGTGAGAGCTGGACCACACTGAGGCCACAGGGGGTCAGGGGGTCTGGATCATATCAGCTCCACTTCAGATGAAGGTTCGAGTCCCCTTCGCTCATAAAGGCGACAAATTCAAATACTTTCTGGAAACAGAACAACAAAAACGCCCCCGGGAAGAAATCAGAAGTTCAGGAATGCGCTCGCTCGGCGATGGAAATCTGTGGATTTCAGTTTGTGTAATGAGCGCCACCTTTTCCACTGCCTCTCGCTCCAATCTAGTTTAACAGCCCTTGTGGTAATTGAGCCAGTCTGTTAGGTGCTATGTGTTAATGTGTCTTAATTACACAGTTGACTCACAGGGCCGCCTCTGTGCGACTGAAAGGGGCAAAACGACACATTAAAATGAGAACGCTGCATATTTCATTAAATTTAAATTAATGATTTGGTTATTCGCAGCAGATTGGATTAGTATTCTGCTCAGGAGCCTTTTAGCACGGAAAACAAATGGATTTGGAGTTAATGTTTTCATAATGAGACTTCCCACCCACTGTCTAATACGAGCTCAATCCAGTTGATGGTGATTTTCACACAAGACTAAAAAGTGCAATAGATTTATGGCCCCAAAAGGCCGATAAAATCCTTATCTGTGATTAAAATTCACTCTCCTCTAGTCGTTAATATGCTTATTAGATTTCTCATCTCCCTTTTATTTGATGGGGAGATTATTACAGCTTGTGTAACGGTGGCGTCGCGGGACTCAGCCCGTCGCCTCGGGAAGACGCCCGGCCGGCACGAGGCCTCGGACTCAGCCCCG
>JBAMIH010000117.1:12500-80108 GCA_038501795.1 Pseudopleuronectes americanus
GATCTGCAGACGGGTTCAGCCCAGGTCTCAGCCAGTTGCAGCAGGAGGCAGGATTCTCAATGTGCTAGTGTCGCAGGTCCCAACACGTTGAAATGCTGATGCTCACAGGGACGTTTCCAGAGGCTCGTCAGGGACAAGGAGGATGTGTACGGTGAAATGTATTTCAGGAGCATGTTGTTCTTTCTTGTGAGACATGAACATCAAGGTGCAGCTGCCTTAATAAAGTCAAAATACATGAATTGCAAAAAATAACGACAATAAAGCTGCAGAGGAATTAACTATCGAAAACCCTCATTGATGCATCTGGGATAAAAGATTCCGACATTTTCGCCATATTCTAATTCGTCCCGCAACTGTTACAGAATTAACCAGACACTTTTCTTCTTATAAAAACACCAGATATATCTAACTTGGTGTTTTTCCTCCGCTGCTGGATGTGGAGCTGTTTGCGGTACTAAAGTTTTTACTGTCCACGCAGACGCAGTCAGATCTACAGTATCTTACTTTACTGTGTTACTTTACAATCTTGCATTTGCACGTGCAAACATCTCATCATAAACTGTAGAATTTGTGTTAGTGTAGAACTCCGTGTTTCTTGCAGCTCCTCCACTTTATATTTACTCCACTGATTCACTAAATAAATGTTCTTCATCCAGATCCATGAGTTATTCTCCTGTGAATCTGACAAACAAACAAATAAACTAATGGACGGGGGTGAAAACAACTCTCTGATATATCGGCCAATCAAATTAACGCACATGCACAATCTCTTGCCTTTCTCCAACACATTAAGTCAGAGACTTGTACCCGCTCACCCCTCTCTCTCTCACTCTCTCTCTCTCTCTCTCTCTCTCTCTCTCTCTCTCTCTCTCTCTCTCTCTCTCTCTCTGCCTTTTCATGTAGGGGGCGTCCTTATTAACGGAGCACATTAATAACAATACAGCAGGGCTCCTATTGTCTCCCCGACATAATTATATTATCCATCATGCTTCTCCGCCGCCCTGACACACATCGCACCACGGCTGGGGAGTCTCACCGGGGCGGCTCGTCCACCAGCGTTACCGAAGATAATATTTAATTATGCTAATTCGATTGCAATCATTTTGAACAAAATGACAACATGCTCGGGCTAATGAATATTTATGAGGCGGAGGGACAGAAGTTAATTGCTCTTTATTAGTGTGCCAGGGAAGTTGTGTTCGGGACGTGAGAGAGGATGACTGGGCTGGAGTGGAGCGGGGGCGGTGGAAGGAGGGATGGAAGGAGGGATGGAAAACTGACTCATCTGATGCTGATCACAGACTGACCCAGGATCAGGGGATTTTGTTTCAAACGTAAACTGTCTCTCTTCTGCGTTTCCACTCTTTTTGATTGATCATTCAGTCTGAATCATCTGCTCAGAGAAGCAGAATCCAGGTGTGATGACTCAGCTGAATTCAGATCCATGAATCACTTTGGAGGGGAAACCATCAGAGCAGATGTCACTTGTTCATTTGTTCTCATCGTCCCCAATGAAGTCATCACACGTGTTAATTGTCTCATAAACATTCGCCGGTAAAATGAATAATGGGCTTTTAATTAAAAGGGAAACTTCAGTCAAATTAAAAAAAACATTCACTCATCTTTCAGTCAGGAGAGAAACAAATGAGAATGAGGAAATTAATTCAATTTATTGGTAAGAGGATGAATAAACACTGTGGAGGTGCTGCTCCGCGTGAAGCAGATTTCAGCTCGAGATATGAGAATGCAAATGTCCGAGTCGGTCACTCCAGAAAAGGTTTCCAGAACTTTTCCTGCCAGAATAAGTCGGGGTGAGAGTAGAGCAGGAAAACCGTGTGCATGAAAACAAGTGTCAGGATGAACTGAGGAGTATTCGCTGCAGAAGAAGCCGATAAACAAAGTGCCTCGTAGCAAAGAGGGCGAGTGACAGTGCAAGTATCTGATCTGCGTAGTTTCCTCGTCGGGAGGAAGTAGATTTAAAAGACTCGGCCGCTGAACGAGTACGAGCTGTTCTCCTCACTTTTAAGAGATCTGTCTTGAAATTGCAGAAAGACGCCCTTTGACTTCACTTTCTCTGTCTCACTCGAATATCCTCTGCACACACACACACACACACACACACACACACACACGAAAATATCCCTTTAGGGGTAAGTGCCGGGTTAAATTTCAGGCAGACCATTTCTCACTGTCAGTAATGCACATAACCCGAGCACAGAGCCGGGACTGATGGGTAACATGATTACTCATTATGCCTTCCTACGAGGAGGGAAATGATATTAAAAAGTTGCCCTTTTTACATCTGAGGGGAACAGCAGCCCGGCGCTGGCAGCTCACCGCGGGGTGCTGCTCGTAATCCATCTTGATCTCATTAGGACGGCACGGCTGATTTTTTACTGAAACGTTCCTCTGGATGCTGCCACAGGAATGTAGAGCGGCTGTTTCTGGTTCAGACGACGCATCCGAGCTGACTAAGCACAAAAGAGCCGAGCGCTGCACATGCCAGAGGGAGACGGAGAAAGTGTGCACACGTACGCCTGGTCTGTTTATATGCTTAAGAGGACCAGTGCTCCCACTAATGTAGGGAAAAGGGAATTCAAAATGAGATAATATTCAAGTCAATGTACAATGTGTAGCTGTGGCTGCTCGGTTCTGTCAATCAAACCAATAAGATCCAGTTTGATGAGATGGTGAAGCAGCAGGGGATCATGGGAGTTGTGGTTCTCCTCACATTGAGACACACGTTTTATTCACATTCCACAGCAAACGTCAGAGAACAGTCTTCATACATTATGCATCTTTTTATTGTTTGAAATTAAAGCAGAGATGGACAAAGCTGTCAATCACATGGGTGGAGTCCTTCTTTCACATTTTAAAACTTATATCTTCAGATTGTCGGGAATAAGCGCTAGGTAAGAGTTACGACTATGTTTCTGAGATAAGAGATTAAATAAATCTGAGGACACAATAACATGCAGCGTATGTGTGTGTGTGTTTGTGTGTGTGTGTGTGTGTGTGTGTGTGTCTGTGTGTGTGGTACACGAGTCAGGCAGAAAGATGCTGAGATCAGATCTGAAACGAAACTCTGAAACTCAACAAGTTGTTTTTCATTCACACAAACAAGTTTCACTTCAACAGGCATGTCAGCTGGGGCTGTTGCATAATGTCTGGCTGCACTGTGTGTGTGTGTGTGTGTCTGTGTCAGAGAGTGTGTGTGTGTGTGTGTGTGCATGGAACTGAACTCAGTGTTTAAGTTTCTCAAGACAACGAAGCAGCACGATCAACACTTACTGCAATTCACATTACTGGTTTAAGGATCTTTGTATATAATATGTATTAGATACATTTAGATGTTTATGTTAATATAAAAAGCTTTTGCATTAATTCTGCAGTCTCTTGATCAAACACTTAACGAACTGTAAGGTCGGACCTTGCAGTAATGATCCTGGCAGATCAGAGCACTTTGCATCCAGCTTATTGATCATGTGATTTCCTTTATGGAGATGTTCTTGGCAAAGATTTGATGATTATTTCAAGTTTTCAATTTTCTGTCCCCCGATCATTTGTTCAGATAATTCACATTAGTATAATCAAACCAATCTATCTATCTATCTATCTATCTATCTATCTATCTATCTATCTATCTATCTATCTATCTATCTATCTATCTATCTATCTATCTATCTATCTATCTATCTATCTATCTATCTATCTATCTATCTATCTATCTATCTATCTATCTATCTATCTATCTATCTATCATTATACATCTATATCCAGCGTTAACTACAGTATGGTGTGTGTGTGTGTGTGTGTGTTTATTGGTTTCCATAGCGACATCATCTCACGTCGATATCTTCCTGTTGGTATCTCTATTCATCTGACTCGAGGACTGACTCATCCTTTGTTGTGTAGATGGAACGGCAACTAAAAGAGACGCACATCTGTTGTGTTGTGTTTATTATTATGTTTCTCAACCTCAAGGTTTCAGATCCGTGTCTGCTCTTTGGAATCGGGATCCGATCGTTTGAGTGATTGATTGACGGCCGGTCGTTAAAAGGTTGTGTTATAAACTTTATTTGATGTGTCCTGTGATTATTTAGTTTGGTTCCTCTGCTAACATGAAGGAGGCTTCATGTTTCAGGGGCTGTGGTGTCGTCCATCTTTATTTACAGTTTCCTCAGCATCGACCTGGACAAGGATGATGAGACATTTTAAGGAGAGACGGAGACGTTTGGATTTTTGTCGAGTGATATTGATCAGTTTTTTTGGGCTGGCACATTTCCTTTCTATAAAAAACTGTAAGAAGAGGTTTTCATATTTAAATAAATTCCTCCCCCTCGTGTTTGCTGGTGTTTCAGCTCGTCTCTTCGTTTGAACTTTATTTTTCCCTAATGCAGGGAAAATGGGAAAAGTAGAAGCGCTGGCTCAGCATTCCAGGCCACTGTGCTCTTTATTGTTGGCAGGAGAAACATTATGGAACACACCACGCGGCGAGGAGACACTTTAACTGTGTGTAACTCAACTCCTCTGCTCCCCGAGGACATGCCTCTGCCTCCTGCTTCTTATGAGCTCCTATCTGAAAATATCTCTCTCACCTTGGCCACACAAATACAGACTGTATCTGCAAGTGTGTGCGCATCCATATCGTGTGTGTGTGTGTGTGAGTATGTGTGTGTGCTGGTGCTTATACTTACTGTGAAGGTCAGAATCATTAAATCGGCATTTTATAAAGGCAGAAATCGAAAAAATGCTGAAATATCTGTCTCCATTCTGTGCACGGACGTATAAAGACAATAAACTTGTTTTATGTATAAGGAATATTAAACTCACATTTTCAAAGATGCTATATAAAGAAAATGCAGGAAATGTCCACCTGCAGACATGAAGCCTTTAAACTAGTTTCTGTGTTGAGATGATACCGAATGAGTCGTTCACGTCAAAACACTAATTGTTATATTCATATTTAACTTTTCGAAAATTAGAAACTATTCTTTAAGACGTCTGAATGAGGGAACACCGTGAGAACGTGGGTGTGTAGACGACTTTTTGGCAAATGCAGGATAAAAATATCCCAGGATGAAAACGTGAGAGAGAGATTTTGTTGATAAGAGTCGATATTGATATCGTTAATAATCTTTGTGGGAGAGACAGATTCCGGAGAAAGTCCAGATCCAATTCTGCAGAAATCCTCCAGAGCGACGAGGACTCATTTTTCTGTTTACTCGTTTTCCTTGGAACTTGCCACCCACAGGCAAGTTCCAAGCATTTGTGTAATTTGTTTTCATGAAGGAAAAAGACTCGGGGACTCATCTCTGTGTGAAATCTGTAATCAAGATGTAGAAGTTTGGCTGCGACAGAAGTCCGGGCGGCAGCGTGGAAACAAACTGACGTCTTCATTGAAACGAGTCCCTTGTGTTAGGAATGAGATTAAGTTATTCAAGCTCCCTGAACGTGCACAGACGAGACCCAGCATCTTAATCCTCTCTGGGACGATGACAATCACAGAGTGTGTGTGTGTGTGTGTGTGTGTGTGTGTGTCTGCAGAAGAGAGGTTGTGTCAGGTTTGTGCATGTTTTTGTGCATTGATATAGTTTTGAAGGTGGATTATTTATACATTTATTCCATGTTTAGGCTGTCAACATTTAAACAGCTTCCTATAAAAAGAACCCTTTGTTAGAACAGGATTCAGATTCTGTAAAGAAGAGGAGAGAGTGAAACAGGAGGAACTTTAACTCTCCAGAGAAATAGACCCATTTAATGTTCCTGTATTTATCAGCAGAAGATGAATCTTGAAGACTTTAAAGTGTTATTATGTGAAAAAAGCAGAAAATTCAAGGGTTGTTATTAAAGAGAAATCTCTGTGAGCTGCACTGAATGGTTTGATTCCTGATATTTGATTAAACAGAATCCAGCAGCCCCCAGTGCTTCTCTTCAAAAGCTTCAAACCTCCTCCGTCACTTTGCTAAGCTGTGAAGAACAAGACCTGTTTGGAACTCGCCCAGTTTCCCACAGTCACTGGGTTCAAACCCAGAACCAATCACAGCCACCGAGCAGACACAGCACCGATGCTCCTGGGAGAACAAAATGCCAAATGCAAGAAAAAAAAAGAGAGACTGAACTCAGACAAGCGGAGTATCCTCCAGAGGCGGAGCAGCTCACAGACACTGATAAATGCTTAGTTCACGGTCGGCTTCTAAATATAGTTTTCAGATCAATGCAATCAGAAACGATCTCCCCATCAGGACGAGCAGGTCGGCTGCTGGAGGCCGGGACCCGAGGCCGGCAGCCGGTGCAGGCTGGTGAATAGAGACGTGGCCGGGGACACACAGCCAGACGGTGTGGAGGTTATATAATAACACTCAGGCCAATAAAGGATATTGAGTTGGGTATAAGACGGAGAGATGGAGTGGAACCGGTGCAGAGAAGGAGAGATGGAGAGAGAAGGAGGAAAATAAGACTGTTGAACAAAATCTGAGAATATGTGGTGTTCATAGTTTGTGCATCACATTCAGAAACATGTGCATTTTGCTGATTATCTATTTTAATGTGATGTAACTGTGCCTGACATTTACATTTGAACTGTGTTTTTTTCATTACTGCATAAAAGGTTTCAGCTTCATTGCGAATAATTCATAATCTACTCAGGGAAACACAGAAGCTCTTCATGAGAAGTGGATTTACCCAAAAAGTAATTAAGTACTAATTACAGTACTTCACCGCAAATGTCATAATAAACCAAATAAAACACATGAGACATTTATCACTAAACTGAAAAGATCAATCTGCTAAATTTTCCACTTGAAGTCAACAACTTACATTTAGACGTTTGATAACTTTAATTTGGAAACAATTCACTAATAATTTTTAAGTATAAAATATTGTTTAAATACATTTAAAATGTCACTTATCAATTCATCTCTTCTATATCTTTGTGCTTGATATGTCAGCTTATAAAATATATATATTTTTAAATATAGAAAATGCTCATAATGAATAAAAAAACGAGCATAGATCAGTATTGATGTATATTGACTGAGCTTGTTTGGTGCTCAGCTGAGCTTCTCTCTCCAGTCAGATGATCAGATCCTTCAGTTTATTGTTTCTGCTGCCGGGCTCCACTGCCTCTGCTAATGGACGAGGGAGCAGAGACAAGAGGAAGAAGAAGAGGAGGAAGAGGAAGAGGAGGGGAGAGGAGGAGGAGAGGAGAGGAGAGGAGAGGAGAGGAGGATAATGAAAACATCATTGTATGGCAGCAGATCCTGATCGAATCACTGAGGAAATGAGGCCTGTGAGTCGTTTGGACTCATTTACAGAAGCTGCTCACTCGTCGAGTGCAGGAGGAAGACGAGTGGAAGCTTCTTCACTTCTGCTCAGAGTCAGGAGAATACACAACAGGTTGATTTCTGAATGGCTTCATGATGATATGACTATGGATTGTCCCGGAAAGCACACGTGCAAGTAAAAATGAAAATATAATTAAGCTGATTAAGATAATAGTCTGAATAAACTCATACTCTGAATAATCAATAATCAGATTGAGAGATTTCTGACCTTAGAGGCATCAAGTCGACGTGTTTACATCTCAATCACATTCAGCTTTGCCAGATGTGCGATAATAATTCTATTTGTGCCATAATTGTAAGTATTATAATATATTGTATACAATATTATTAACAAGTAGAGTCAAATATAGTATTTTGCTCTGAAACTCGTTTAGTGTTAGATTTTTGTAAGATATAATGAAATTAATATTCATTTCTGAAACAATTTGTTTGAGCATTGTTTTCCTGGGATTTCCCCAAATTATGATAATTTCCAGCCTCCTCAAGTTTTCGCAGCATTTTGCGATATTATTATTAGATGCTCATTAAATACCAACAGCATCTGTATCATGTAAACAACAATATGAATGATTGTATTTGCAACTCATCCTAATTGAAATTAAGTCTAATTAAGTCAGAGTTGGAATATTGCTGCTCATGTAAATATAGACGATAAAATAAACATTATGTAAAACCTGTTGTTTACTCTTCTTTTTAGTTTTGTATATATTTTAAAAGTGGAGTCATTCAGTCCAAACATGTTCTATTTAATTTATATTCCCAAACTAATGTAAAGTTTGAGAATTTGAATATTGATCCATCATCTCAACTCGAGCTGTTATTTGAACAAACAACCTTCCCTGCCGTCCAGAGAGTGTGAAACACCGGTGACTGTTTGAAACCTGCGGCACAGGAAGTTGTTTTACGGGTCGGGACCGGTCTCCTGTGACGGATAATATTTCCTTCCCTTTCAACAATGGAGCCTCCGGTGCTTCGCCGGCTGACCTCTGACCCCGGGGGTGAAACGTGTACGTGTGTGTGGTTGTGTCACAGGAATTGAACGAGGAGACAAATTCCAACTCGAACAATCCTTTCACCAGTGAAATGACTCATTGAACTGAAAGAGAAAGACAATCCTTCATATTTACAGATTGTAGTTTGTGTTGTAAACCAGTTTGTGTGCGACTTCTGACTTCAATCAGTAATCGATCAATTCAGAGGCGTTAATAACTGTAAACAAAATGTAAGGACAACTTTAATTGCCTGGCTTTTCTCTCAGGTAAACATGTGTCCTGTATGAATGAGCATTAATTTATTCAGAACTGTAAATATGGGAGTGAATAGAATCTTATCTTTGCTCGCTGCAATAATTAACGTGTGATTAAAACCTTAATTACCTTCAGGGACGTCTTTTTGAATGTGTTGACATGTTTACATTCATATGCAGAGGAGAGAGTTTACCTGTTTACTCAGGAGCAGGAACTCACAGCTGTTTGGATGAAATTTGGAAGTTTCAGTCTCATTAATTATAATTTCACTGCTTCTGTTTGTTTTTTAATGTTGATATTCCCCAGGTGAGATTTAGAACAAACATCAGGGAGACGTGTTGGGGACAAGTAGGAGTGAGACGCAGAGGGAGAAGAACAGATGTGATTTGTGTCTCTGGAACTTTGGGGATTGAACCAATCGGACACAGTTTGATGATCTAAGCTCAGAAGTGTTGGACACTGAACTCTGTGATTAACGTCTCAGCTGCAGAATGAGAGCGTCCTGACGTCCAGACTGTGGTTTGCTCCCAGTTCAGTTTGACTCTCGGTGTAAACTCTGGGACTGCAGGCGCACAGATGTCAACATCTGTCACCTGATACCTCCGACAGATTTGAATTCAGGGTCATCTCCTCCGGCGGGATGATGGGATCACGTTCTCACGTCTCCGGAGCCTCAGCACAGTTCGCGTGAGGGGAAGCTGGCTCTTACGTTTCCAGGTGACATTGATCAGTGAACTGAGCTTGCGAATGCTTGAGGTTAGAACAAACCGCCGCCGACGTGTTTCACGAGGCTCAGGTTCTGTTGTCGTTTCCCACCTCCAAACTGACGCCAGGCCACGCCCCCTTCTCATCACACCTTTGACCGTGGAGACGACGAATCAGAAAAGATCTGTGAGTCGGAGTCTCAGCTCCCACAGGAGAGACCTTTGAGATATCTCTCTATCCTCTTATACTTATCCTTTGCACACACACACACACACACACACACACACACACACACACACACACACACACACACACACACACACACACACACACACACACACACACACGTTTACACCACGTGGACTCACAATTTCTGATTAGGCTGCATCCAGAGCCGCCGCCCACGGGACCCGGGGGAGATCTGGATGTGAAAAGAAATTAATTTGTTTAAAAGTCGAATTACATTTGTTTAAAAGTCGACTCACAAGAAGAAGGTTCTCGGTTCGAATCCCATCTTCCTTGCTCTAAAGACGTCCATATTGGATGACAGGATGAACCGTGTAGATAGTGGATGGAGGGAAAAGTTCCAGGTTCGAATGTCAGCTGGGATTTCCTTTAATAAATATCGTGTGAGGCGGATGATATTCCATATTGGCTTTTTATATTAACAAACATGAAACAACTAAAACTTAACAATTCCCTGAATCCATTGATTCAGAAGCAAAACTTTAAGAATAACAAACACTCTTTTAAATGTTATTCATCTCAAAACCAAATGATACTCAAACAGAATTAAATATAGTTTATTTATTGCACTGGAGAACTTCAGATTTGACTCGTGGGGATTTCAACAAAATAAACTATACAGAGAGTGTTCATGGTAATTAAGGAACAGAGGCTCATTGATGTGCTTTTAATAGTTTGTGCACAACAACAGAACTCGATGGCTCAGAGGGAAACATGAGTCAGAAAGGAAAAGTTCAGACGGATCAATTCATGGCTTATTGATAACTGATATGAATCAAATACAATCGTGACCTAAGGCTGCAAGAAAAGTAACAAGATTAAGGGTCTCTACCCCGGTGTGTGTGTCTGTGTGTGTGTGTGTGTGTGTGTGTGTCCTCTGTTTCGATGCTGATAAATTTAGATGAAAAGACCAAAACTAGTCTTTTGCTTCCAGCTGTGAAAACCCGGTTGCCCATTGGGATTTTGCACTGTGCTTCATTTATATAAATATCTTTATATCTTTATATATATTCTATGAAAAGTAGACAAAAGATTTTTATATATGTGCATCTACTAAGGACATGTGAGTCTAGACTTTACAGCCTCCTGTTGTGTGTTTGTTTGTCAGCAGGATTTCACTAAAACTACAGAGCAGAAAGAACTCAGTTAAAACTCATTGGGGGTTAAAGCTGTTGCACCTTTCCTTTCTACCCATGCGTCTCTGCTTCTGGCTGTGGCCCCTTCAATGTTGAAATACTCATACGTCAAATGTTACTGATTAATTCTGAGTGCAGAGGAAAGAAAGAGCGAAAACACAAAGAAGCTGCTGGAGTCATTGCAGATGGAGAATCCTGGTGGGGCCGGAGAAATAGGAAATATCTCCGAGCCGCTCCCAGGGATGATTGGCTTCATATGTTATCCTGTCATTCCACGAGTTGTTATGAGAGGATGGAGTGGGTGAGGAAGGGAGGAGAGGGGATGAGGAGGGAGGGAGGAATTAAGGGCGAGGTAGGCAGGAGGAAATGGGAGGAAGAAAGGAGAGTAAATATGTAACAAGGAGAAGAAGAAGGAGATGGGAGGAGAGCTGAGAGTTAAAGAGAAAGACGGGAAACGGTTAAAAGCAGAGGAGCCGACGGGAGTGAAATCAAATCAAGTGTCACAGAGAACACAACCACGAGCAGGGAAACGGCCAATTTGAGGAAAATAGAATAAAATCCAAGTCAATAGAGTCAAAGTGATTCTCCGCAGATCGACTCCCGGCTCGCCCCCTCCTCTGGATCCAGTCCCCGGCGCTCCGGGCCCCGGCCCACCACCTCGACCGGGTCACACAGGACTCCCAGGGCCCCACCCCTCCACGATCTACACCCACGTACACAATCCTGGGAGAGCGGGCGCGCCGCCAGAGCACAACATGAAGCAGCTGTTCTCCTGCTCTCACACGTTCAGCCAATCAATAGCTACAACCAGGAGAGACACTGGGAACACAGTGGTGCGACTGTGTTCTTCTTCTTGCATAACAGACTGAAATAGACTCGTGCAGGACTCGGCCTCCCGCCTCCAGTTACAACACGTTCGCCTGGATTTGACCCAGTGAGCCCAGCTGTTCCTCATACGACCCGACAACCTTCATCTCTCAGACATTAGTGCAATTACAGCAACAAAGAGAACGATCGTCAGAAAGCTGACGTTGTCCTCAAGTTGGAGTAAGAGGAAAAACCTGCCTGCCTTGCTTCATGGCACGAAGTCAAGAAGGAGGATAAAGATCCTGTGAAGTGAACTGAGGTGAAGATTTCACAACTCCTGTTTAACGGAGCGCAGACGAAGTTTATGCTCTCCAATAAAAAGCAGGAATAAGATAAACATCGGGGGAACCGGAGGAGTGACAACGAGCAGAACAATTTGTGTGGCAGGGAAAACAGCAGGTTTATAGAAGAATTGTGTTTTGATTTAGAGAAACCGCTCAGTGGTGAAAGAATCACCTCCCACAGCTCCTCCACTGAGGTAAACACCCCGGTGAGGAAAAGCACAATGGATCATTCAAGAGCTCCTTTGTCCCTGCTGCCGCTGGCTTCTTAAATAATTCATTATTTATAAATCATATTTTCATGTTGAATCGACTTATGTTTATAATCATATTCCTCCCACTACTCCAGAAATAAAGCCAAACTATCCTGGATACGAACGCTGCCATCGTGCACCACTAAGGCGTCTCAGGTCAGGGGAGGAAGTCATATTATATTATATTATAAGTAATAAAAAATGTTCAACAAAATAAAAATGAACACTTAAATATATATCAGCGTGATAAGAACTATCTAAAATGACAGGAACCATCTCTGGCCCATGTCCGACCCATTAAGACAGAAATCACTTCACACACCTCAGCCGATCGTACAAAGGTTTGTGTGTCACAGGACTCACACACACGTATAAAGAATTAAACTATAAATCTATAATAATAGATAAATGTATACAGTGTATGAACTTGTGCACACACACACACACCGGCTCAAAGTTCAAACAGACAAACACACCCTCCTTCCCTTTCTCTTAAGCTTTGTTTAATTAATAATTTGCACATATAAAAAGATAAAATATTTTACACTATTAAATATTTAGTGTGCAAATGAGGTAAAACAAAAAAGAAAAGTAACACATAGCCCGAGGGACTGAAGGATGAAGAAGAAAACTTTCCAGGACAGAAGGAAGAATTCTTTACTTTTCTCTTTTGCTTTTTTCATTTTTTCCGCAAACTTGTGGAATTTCACCTCACTCATAAATGATCTTTGAGAAGCTCGTGACCTCCGCAGCCTGTTGACGACTCCGGGTTCTGGATCTGGAAACAGTGACGAGGGTCGGTCACCAGCATTCTGCCGGTGGTTTGGATCAGATGAAGGATCGTTCCTTATCCTCCGGCTGCTGAAGGAAACTTTTAGTTTGCTCCTCGGAGACGATCCGGCCTCGGCTGAGATGCAGCGGAGGACGTGAGGCGGTTTGGGGGGACACCGGAACCAGAACCAGAACCAACAATGAGATGAAGCACAGCTGATCCTGAACCAGCAACCGATCACATCTCGTTCTGCTCAATGGAAAATCGGGGAGCCCAGTATTAAAAGGTCAAAAGGTCAAAACCAGTGTATGACTTGACGCCACATGTTTTATACCTGTTTCAAAGTGTTGCATGTTTTCCTTTGTAAATTAGTGTTTTGCAGAGTCTGTGTTTACTGAGGCACTCGTCTGTTTCTATGATATAAACAAAGCTCTTATATGTTTTGTTGATGAAATGAAGTATGTCCTGAAAGAGCTGAATGTTTAAATGATGCTTTAATGGCTGAAATCATTCGAAGCTTTACATACAAATACAAAATATATCTGTTTTAAAGGAATAGGAGCAGACAGGTCCTGACCGAGCTGAAGGTTTTGTTTGTGTCATGGTTGAAATCAAAGTGTGCAGGAGTTGTTGGCGACTGAACTCTCTGCTGAGTCAGCGTTCTGACTAATAAATGCTGAGTCGCTCTTTGATTGATGAATGAAGACTAAAGCAACATGTCAGCTCCAGAACAGATCTCTGATCTGTGGCAGCTCTTTGCTTAAATCTGGTGTTTTCCTGTTCTCTTAGTTTCAGTAAGCACATTTTAAAAAGATATTTTAAGTTCACTCACTTGCAAAGTTATGCGAGGAATCAAATTGTTGTTTTAACTCAAAGGGAATTCATCAACCAGGGCAACACATGCACACACTAGTCATTGTCTCACATGCTCAGGAGTGCTAACAATAACCTCCACACACACCTGAACACACACAGCAGCAGCAGCCGCGCTCTTATCAATTACCTCTCAGATATGTAATTTGAGAAGCGGCTGTGGCAGCTGCTTTAACAAGCCGAGCGCTGAAGAAGCCGTCAAACAGACAGAGCGTCTGTCGGAGCCGCTCATTACAGGGCAGAGCGGCGGCCCGGCGCTCGGACGCTCTGTCACCGGCCGCTGCACGACGGCTCTGGAATCTGCAGGAAGGTAAACTGCTGTCACTCCGACTTACAAAGGACGATCACTCACTCGCCTCCTGTGTTTTTCTTTCTTCTGTCACCTGGTTAGCTCCGCCGGCAGGGGGGGAGCGGGGGCGGGGCGCTGACAGCCTCTCCTCCTCTTTATGACCCTGACTGCAGGTTGACCCCGAGCTGCCTGAGGCCGGGTCGTGACAGACAGGAGAGCTCCCTCAAATTAAAGAGTCAAGACAGCTCCTCTTGTCGAGGGTTTGTTCTTCTCTATTACCAGCCACCCCCACCCCCCCACCCCCACCCCCCACCCCCCCGAAGGCCTAACATTAACAGGACACATCTTAAGGGTGTTTAATAAAATCAAATTTTTCTATGATCAGTATTTCCAGCTCCTACTTCTTACTGCGTTATTATCAAGACAAACTGATAATACTGTCAGATCGCCCCCTGGTGGCTGGCTGCAGTACAGGTCATAAACCCCATCTCCTCCATGTTAGCAGATGGGACATTAACCAACCTAAGTGAAAGTACATGAAAAAGCTGTTTGTCTTTTAGCTCTTGACAGCTGAAACTGACTCAGGATTATACAATAGGAGGAAGTGGAGACGTGTCGGCCATCTTGTATATACAGCCACAGAAAGAGGATCTTCTAAGTCTTCTTTTCTTCTCTTGACTCTGCTCTGAAGTGTGGATCTAAGATGAACGATAGAATCCTGGCTACAGAATGTTCGTGTCCTTGTTTTTTCCTGGTGTGAATTCTGTCTCTCTGCGACCTGTGGGCCGGTGATCGATGTGGGGGCGTGGACGCCGGAGGGGAGGGGCCAGACACCATCAATTGAGGAGAAAACCAAAAGTTCTGTCAGATATTCATTAAATCTGGAAACCAGACTAATACAAATGTGTTTTTACGACACACAGCAGCTGTGCGGTGATCCACCAGGCGCCTGTTCACCTCCTGTTTACAGGTGTGACCACGGTGCAGCCATGTTTGTTGTGTAACCACTGGACTCCTGGGCCCAGACGAATCAATCAGCAGGATTATTATATTTCATTTTTCTTGATTAAGACATTTTGTTTCTGTTTGTTCAGC
Source organism: Pseudopleuronectes americanus (assembly GCA_038501795.1). NCBI lineage: Eukaryota > Metazoa > Chordata > Actinopteri > Pleuronectiformes > Pleuronectidae > Pseudopleuronectes > Pseudopleuronectes americanus. The sequence goes on from JBAMIH010000117.1 coordinate 27,612, forward strand.
TCAAAATGCAACAAAACGTCAATTTAAGGAAATCCTCTCAGATCTTTATATAACTCACAATTCTCCAATATAACTGAACAAGAACAACAACTTCTTCCGGGTTCGTATCTGATCTCTTTTCATCCAGAATTCCTCACACGATTATTCTGGCTTCACAGGAAACACAACTTTGACTGTAAATAACGGGTCGCTCATCATTTTGGCAGCAGAGGAAATTGAAGGTCAATTTGTTTTTACTTATAATAATGCAACATACAATAGTTGTGCCTTTTGTGTGCTTAGAAAGTCAATGTAATAAATCTGTGGTTAAACTGGGGTTTGCCCTTCGTTTGTAAGCAGATTATTCCAAACAAGGACGTGATGTGAAAAGACAGGAGCGAGCGGAGAGTGAAGCAGAATCACATTCGTCCTTTTCCCTGTAATCAGATCTGAAGCAGGATTTATGTGCCTCTCCTCGATATGCAGACTCGTCTCTCGATGTTTGTTTCCCTTTGGGTTTATCTCTATTCTCTGTTTATTCTAGGAAAACTACCAGGATTCTCGTCTCTATTGTTCTAATGGTCCAATCAAATAAAGAACTTAACCTAGTTTTCTTTTATTAAACGTGATCTGGTTCCATGATGGCCGTTCCAGACTCAAACACGAGATGTGGCTGCAAAACAACTGAAGAGTGAAAAGTCAAAATGTGGATAAACACTGTGGATGAAATGTTTATTATTTATTTGTTGTTGATTCGCTGTGACTCGCGTTTCCATCGTCTGCATCGTGACAAAGAGCAAATAAAAGATGTGAAGGTGTGAAGGTCGCTGAACGTTTAACACAAATAAAACTGCAACGCAAACCTCAGATACACAAACACACTTTTCCCCCGTCGACATGTTTGTACGCTCTCTTTTAATTATTCAACCTTGTCTTTCATCCTTTTAATAAATATGAAAAGGGCTATAAAACAAACAAGTCATTTATTATTGTACATTTAGTCGAGGGAGGTTTATAGAAAGAATCCAAAATCACAAATTGGCAATTCTATACTTCATTATTGACAACACAACATGTGAGACCTTCATTAAAAACGTTGCTGAGGGGAAACAAAAACAACAACAACAAACTGACAAACACATAGTAATATGTCTAAACAAATACAAATGACATTAAATCATGACAAATAGAAGACGTGCGTAATGAGACACTTACGGGAAGAAACTCACAATAATTGTCTTGTTGCTTCACAAACATGTTGTTGTGTTCAACACTTAGTGGTTTTTATTCTTTTCGGGTTGTGTAGCCTTGTAAACATGTGGGAGAGTTTTCTCCTCGAGCACAACACAACCGATCAGTGTCTTCGTGTGAAAATGGAAACGCAATCTCAGGGCAGTCGACACTAAACCGAACATTAACACACACTAATGCAAATGGGTTTTCCAGTAAATAATAGTGGTTGTTTACGACACACTGGTTCCAGAGTGGAAAGAGTGGTGTGTCGTAAAGAGCGTTCAGTGGGTTGGTGGGTGAGCTTCCTGTTAGCGATAAGAAAACTCACATTTTCACATTCTCAACTACTACTATACTATTACTACTATAAGTACTTTTCACAAGCGTGATTTGGGTCAAATCCCACGAATCTAACGAACGACCCACTCGTGTTCAAAGTGCTCGTGAGTCGAGGGAAACGATCCACGACCTCCGTGCGGCGCTCGACTGATTCTTCAAAGAGTTTCTGCGTTTGCACAATCACTGGTGATGTTGTCTCGTTCATGTTCGCTCAACATCTTTGTGTCTTTTTTTTTGTGCGTCTTGTTCTAGTACATTTGCCTTTGCAGTCTTTAATGAGCACATTTAAAAGCTAATTGGGAAATCCTGCCCCACTGTGTTGTTTGCTGTTCACACACAAAGCTCAGACAGTCGAGCCTCTCAGCTTCGGTCTGAACTCATTCTGCATCAGGCTGCAGGGAAACGAGTCTTGATCCAGAGCAACAGGAATCAACTGAGTGAGGCAGCGTCTGGAAACACAGAAGTTTCTCTTCTTCCTCTGACGGCTGCTGGAGCTCAGGTGGATCCAGAGAGGGAAACACAATCTGTTTCCTGTTGAATATACGTCGAGACACATTTCATTATGAGGGATTTATGATAAATGTGATTAATTTAATAAACATGTGGAGCTCTGAACCATGGATAGACAAATAAAACAGTTTTCTATATCCTCATCCTCATCCTCATCCTCATCCTCATCATCTTCTTCTTCTTCATGTCTGTTTCTGGTAAATTAAAATTAAAATTTTTCGATTTAGACATTTCAAAGTCTTGATTTTGATATTCTGTGTGGTTTAATTTAAATAAACCATCATTGTTACTTCCATGTGAACTTGGGTCAAATGTGAATTAGTTCTTTAATCAAAGGTAAAAGCCACTTTACCATTTGTCGCCACAGAGAAAAATATATAAAAATATATATTTAAACCTCACTTTTACAATACCTGTCTGAAGTTTGTTTCCTGTTTTGCGTTAGGCTCCTTATTTTTAATTAAGGTAAATAAACATTCAACCTGAAAGACCTTTGAGAGAAACAGGAACTATGTTAAAACATCATCGCAGGAACTCTCTCCTGCAGCCTGGTTCCATATACTAATCAAATGTGTGAGCTCAGAGACATGTATCAGAAAAAAAACAATATTTGATTTTCTCTGCCGGCTAATGCAAAGACCCTGGAGAACGTTCAATGCCATCGCTGTTAGAATTCTTGCTTTCCATAATTTCCAGTGTGCTACAGGGGGAAGGACAGGTTCGGGTTGTTGAAACACTCGGTGAAGGTCTGGGAAACGATTGTGGTTTACGGTTATAAAAACAGGTCTACGTGGAGAAGTGAAATAATAATAACATGGTGGATGCACAGAGGGTCTCTCAGCACATCTCCCATCAGAGCTTCCTGCCCTCAGACTTGTGGCTTAGGGGATTTGCGGTCCTTCATCACAGCTGGGCTCTTCCTCTGAGCTCCACTTAACCTCCCCGGTCTGCAGGTCTGAGTCTCACCGAGGCTGCACCGACACCTAGACACTGGAGGTGTGTGGGTGTGTGTGTGTGTCTGTGTGTGTGTGGTACCTGTGTAATGCTGCCGCTGTGCACCTACAGCTATTGTTCCTGAAGACACACGGAGGAGCTGTTCACTGAATTCAAGGTCCCAAGATTCATTCGATGAACAAACGCAGGCAGAGCTGAGCTGGTTGTTAATGTTTTGTTTGTTTCGACTGAAACTGTTATGATGAAATATTAATATCGAACACATTTCTTACTGAATATTGAAACAGTTTGAATACGGATCAACTGCAGAGAAGTGGAATCACCTAATAAAGGAAACTCACAGGTTGTGATCCTGAACCTCCTGTGACTCTCTGACAGAAAGAAATTCCTATACTCAATTAATAATAAAACGATGGTGGTTACTCAACACTCGCCTAACCTGGATCTGTTGGGGTTCAAGCCTAGATTCTAAGTGGTCTTATGCAAATATATGCTATCGTAAAAAACCTTTACAAACACATTAGAGTAAAGAGAAGATCAGAAAAAGCATAAAGTCTCATTTTGAAATAGGTTTCCCATCTGGTTTGAATGGAACCGATGTGTCACCACCAGCGGCTTCCATGACAGGCCGTGCACCAGTATCACCATTTGTATGATTCAGAGTTTTCCATGATGCATCGGTTTGTATATCCTGAGTAAAATGACATTGGACATGAACGGACGAGACCTCATCCAAACACGTTTGTTTGGAGCTGCAGCTGCAGTTCAGTGACTCAAAGAAAAAGAAAAGTCTTCGTCACCAGATGGAAACTCAACTCGCTGCTTTTCAAGAAAACCACACAAACTCCTGAACTTTGTTTTTAAACAAACTTCGCCAGGAAGCATAAACTTCTGCACAATTACGTTCTCTGCAAAATACACGAACCAGAACAAATTGTCTGACAGACAGAAAACTTGCTGAATCAGCAGCGTTGTTTATCTCCATTGTCTGCGTCCTGGTTATGAAGCCGGCGTCTCCATCTCAGTTTTAAAATAAATCCTCGTGCTGTTTGGCTGATGGTGAATCTGGCTCCTGCTGTCGCTCCCTGGAAAGACGCTTGCTGGGTTCATTTCCCTCTGGAGACTGGAACGTGCTCCACGTCAGCGCTTGTGGTAATCCTCGTAAGCCACTTGGGGAGCTGCCAGCTGAATTTACTTAAAAACAGGAATTAATACGAAGATGGAAAAATCCACCAAATTTGCAGCTACACATCTTTTTCGTCATCGGCAGCACTAAGCAGATACCTTCAGAGACACATGCTGGTCTGATGGGAACAGACTCAACCCACCACAGGCCCCAGTTGCTCCCACGACTGGGAGCATGCTCCTTGCTCCAGGGAGGTGCATGGGGATCACAACAGCAGCCAAGATAACACAAAATGAGCAAAGCGCAACACACATTGTGTAATCATGACCTGGAGCCACGTTCATCAGAAAACAAATCCAAACCTTCAGACAGTTCCCAGAGAAGCTTGTGGCTGATGTTGTGATCAAATGGACAATAAAACAGAATTTCATTTTGGACTTCTCCCAGATCCCTGGAGGGGAAACACACTTTGACACATCGTTAAGAACTTTTACAGGTTTTTAATTAGATTTCATATATTTTATGTTTTCTAATCACCTCCGTCCTCTTCCCACATCAGGTCTGTTTCCTGCATGAAAAGCTCATTTCCCTCGAGAAATAATGTTCAATAAAGAAATTATACTTTTGTTTAACATTTACCAAATCAGCCCACTTACTCTTGTGTTTTTTATCGAAGACATATTTTTTACTGTTTCAATTACGCTTAATAACGTTTAAATGCTTTTCATGTGGACTCCAGCGACGCTAGAGAGTAAAAAATGTAATAAACTTTGAGTTTATGAAATAGTCGTGCACATCTTCAATCTTGCTTCCCGTGCCAAACCGTTCTCCATCAATCATCAGTCTTTCTTTTGACATTTGACATTTGATAAATATATAAAAAGATTGAAATGACGAAGCGCTCCTCACACAGATGCTCGTCCCCGGCTGCAGTGACACATGGACGAGAAGTTTGCCAGAGTTTGTTCACTCGCTCCAGTAATTTATTCGCTGCTATGTGTGTGTGCACGTGGGCGTGGAACAGCTGTGACGAGATCAGCCCGGGCCCCGAGTGACGGAGCTGCAGAATGTGGGCACGCGCTTCACCCACGCCCCCTCACGGCTTTGCACCACCCGAATATAAACCATCAGAGAGAAAAATGTCCGTTAGAAGAAGCGTCTCATTCTGCTGCCGAGCCGTCGGGTCTGTTTCCTGCGTTTTGTAAAACTTTCAGAATTTCTTTTCTCCTCCACACCAAACTTCTGTGAGGTTATGAATCACATTCTTTCTTCTGTTTTTGACCAACTGAGATGTTTCGCCACCTGCAGGAAGTTGGTGTCTGATCACAGAGGGTTGCTGAGGGGCCCCCTGGTGGGGTGATGGTGGGGGGGGGGCCTTCTTTGAGGAATGGGTCAGGCCCCTCCTCCTCAACAAACCTTATCATTCACAATTCAGATGAGATCATCTCTGACAATCTGCAAATCCAATAAGAAAGTGATAAATGTTATGGCTTCATGGTTCCAAAGAACATTTGTCTAGTTCACGATCAATAAACTGGACATTTAATATATTCTGCAAAACTATAACGTTAAATATTGTTAGTATCAGCAGAACCAGAGGAAACAGAACAATATACTTCAGATATACTAAAAAGATGGATTTTAATTGGTTAGGGCAAAGGTGAGGTTGTGTCTCCGGTCCAATCAGGACACTTGCATATCAAAACAACTTCAGATCAAGATATCAGAGGCAGTAAATTAATCTGATTCAAAAATATCTTCTTGAGATCTGATTTGTTTCATCTTATCAGCAAAAGCATTTTGATAACATCCACTTATTCAAGATGCAAAACCACAAAGTGAAAAATAATCATAAAGCCACTTCAGAGTCCAACAGATCTTTTCCACATCAGTCGTGACTCCTGTGAAGTAAACTTAGCTGTGTCCATTCTGTCCAATCAGCAAAGCAACCGGTGTTATGAACCTCTGGCGTGAGGCGGCTCTGGCGTGAGGCGGCTCTGGCGTGAGGCGGCTCTGGCGTGAGTCGTGTAGCGTGAGGCGTGAGGCATGAGGAGGCTCTGGAATTAAGTTTTACAGCCGACAAACAAGGTGTTTAACTGTTCGAGGTCCCAGGGATAAAAACACCATTGCATTCCTTCTGCAGTTTTATGGAGGAATTTTAATGGTGTAGCATACCTGAGTGTGTGTGTATGTGTGTGTGTGTGTGTGTGTGAAATGTTACTTTATTGTGTCCTACATAGTTTACGCAACTGCACTCAAACCATATCCTCATACCTGGGACACGGGATTATCAGACAGGGCTGAGACGTCTCTCTGAAACATAACTGAACTGTATAAATTATAATTTACTGAATCTTCCACTTTATTCCAAAGACGTGTTCATTAATTGTGTTACCCTGTGCACCACGACAGCCAGCAGCAGGATAATAAAGTAACTCAAATATGAACAAAATGACTCAGTAACACATGGACGAGTTCTCCCCAGATTATTTACTAACTTATCTCCACGTGATTAACTCTGTGAGTTTATGAGTCAAAGGTCGAGTTCAACAAAAGTTTGATTTCTGAGATATTGAATAGCAGAGAGACAATCCAAAGATATTGATCAGAATATTACTCCCTAACGTGTGATAAGTAAAACACAAAGAAAGAAATTACATAAGTCACAGTTCAGAATTCTTCCAGGAATCTGTATGACATCACCATAACGCCACTGAAGTCATAAATGTCTTAGAGCATTAAATTTAACAACCAATATCATTAGAGATGATATCGTCAGCTTGTTGGGAAGAATATCAAATTAGAAGTTTCCTGATGAATTGGAACTTGGTTTAAATATCTGTATCCCAATCTTTGAGCTGGGGTGAAAATTTTTAAAGTCCTGGTCATGGCCACACAACGAATCATCAACTCTGCTGTTAAATTAATATGCAGCCCATGTTTGTTTATTTGTGCTGCAGATATTTGATTTATGATGACTTCCAGGTAAAAGGTTTCCTTTCTCTTCTTTGCCTCAAATTAGTTTTGACAAAGACGCCATAAAGCGTGGTCAGCTGTGATCTAACAGTTGTCACGTGACAACGTGCAAATTAATCCACCAGAAGATGCTCTGATTAATCATAAATGTTATTTCAATATATACATTTCAAATCTGTATTTATCGGAGGACTTGGTGATGATGAGTTCTGTGTGTTTTCCACCACTTGCATCGTCCTGTGTTGATTTATCTCCTTGCTGCTCTGTGTGTGGTCTAATGAGGCAGAGATGACACAGCAGTAATCCATCACACTGTGCAGGTTGTGTAGTTTGATCACATCCTGTCTCATGGGAATCATAAAGGAAAACCTCGGCTCGTGCCGGCTGCAGTGAAGAGATGGATAAAACCACCGCCACGCTTCCACATCAATATTCTCCACGGGACGTCATATTCTTTCAAATGACATAAACAAATTGTGATTGTCCGTGGAGGGGGCGTCACTTTAGACGGCCAATCACAACAACTCCTGTGTCCCCTCTGGGCATCGAGACAGGACCTTGTTATATATATATTTCTTCTTCTGGAGGCTGAACGCCAAGCTCCTCGCCGCACTACGCCTCGGTGCCTTCCCCCCCCCCGGCCTAAGCTCAGGAGCCTGAGGCCTTTTTTTATATCAATATCACTGCAAAGCCACAGAAAATTGCTGAAAATGAAAAATGAAATAGGTGCGTTGTGTGTGTGTGTGTGTGTGTGTGTGTGTGTGTGTGGAGCGTTTAGAGAGTGGGTGAGTGGCCTCATGAGAACAGAGTAGCTGAGGAGAATCCAGCCTTTGGGAAGCAGCAGGCTGTGCAAAGCACCCCCTCGAATCTGCTCCCCGGCAGATTCTCCTTTTAGAAGCTTCCAAAATGGAAAGACAAGAATTTGGAAGAAGCAGAAACCAGCCGGATCCTCCTGCTCACAAACATAATTATTCACCAGGCTTTCGAATATGAGCTGCAGAGAACGTGTTGATGCTGGAGGCCGCCGCGATGCAGCCAGGTTGCAAATCACCAGGATGATTTACAAGGGAGGTCAGGTCGAGTCCAAATTCTTTCAGTTCGGGTCCTCGTCTGTCGGCGCAGACTCTGAGTTCGAGGTTAATCCGGCTGTTTATGGTCTTTTAATCCAGGTCGACATCTGGGATCAGGTGTGATCGTCCTCCCGTCAGATCTGATAAGTGTCTGACGTCTTCAGATCAAGTCTCTTCTCCGCTAGACTCCATTGGTTAGTTTGAAGTGGAAGCAAACATCAAATCAAATAAATGAAACTGAAAAAAATATATATTTGTCAGCTGTACTTCACCTGAAACCAGATCCTGTCGATCGTTTCATTCATTAATCTGTAAAACAATATTAAAATACAAAAAAATCACTTAGAATCATCAGATTATCTGATATACGTTATTTTTATCACACAGATTATTTGTACCAGTACAATAATATGGAAAATGCTAAATATTTCCATTTAAATTGAAAATACCATCTGATACATTTTGGATTATTTGAGCCACAGATTAATAATCTGATTGAAACTGCAGCAGAGAGAAATAAATCTAACCTGAAATATCTGTTATCTACCAGATTCTTGAGGCTCCTGCAGGTTTGCACTTGAAATATTAGAAACTAGAAAACTAAATTATTCCAATTTATGAGTTTGATTTTAATATATTTTCGTTTGTTCTTAATATTACGATGACAGATGCTGAAGTTCAACAACTCTGGCAATCTCTGAAAGTATAAATTAATTTCTCCCACATCAGTGTCACTTTATTCCAGAATGTTGATTGAGCGTCGTCATGACGATTGTGAAGCTGGAGATGAATCTGACTCATAATGTGTGTGTGCGAGTGTGTTTGTGTGTGTGTGTGTGTGTGTGTGTGTCTCGGAGTAACTCAGAAAGAATGAGTGAAGGATAAAGATGCTGGAATGACACACATGTGGGCAAGTATGTGTGCGCACGTTTGTGTGTGTGCGCTCAGTATGTGTGTGTGCGCTCAGTATGTGCACCATGTGTCTGCATGTGTAGGAGCATCTGTGATGGATCAAGCTATCTCTGGAATGACATTCTTGTGGGCGAGTCTGCACGCGTGTGTGTGTTTCTGTTTGTGTGTGTGTGTGCGTGTTGTCTATGTGTGAGTGCATGTGTGTGTGCATGATGGATCAACCTATCTCCACAGCGGCAGGATGACAGAGAGGAGCTGAAGATGGTGAAAATGGGAGAATGTCCTGCTGCTGTGACCAGAGTTCAGATGTGTGTGTTCAGATGTGTGTGTTCAGATGTGTGTGTTGGCTCCTGCAGAGACGAAAAGAAAAACACTTTAGAAGATTGTGTAGCTCACAGAGCAGATCCAGATTATAGCTTTTTATATTCTCTTACAATCTGCAGATAATGACTCTTGTGTATGGACTGCTAAATGTATGAAACAATACATGAAAAATAAACATATTAAAGTAGAAATGAAGTCAAAAGAGCAAGTAGAATGAAATACATGAGCTGTTGGAGCAAGATGGAGTGTGGTTGAATATACATGTGTGTTATTCTGTTGAGTGATAAAACGCACAACATCAGCAGTTTAGACTTATAAACACACAAGAAAACACTTTGAATTTATTTCCCCCGCAGGACGCCAGGTACTCGGGGGTTTGACTCCTCTCCAGAACCGATCGGTGGTCGAAACTAAAACCAAAAAATTATATTTCCAAGATATCTCCACAAATAACAGGAAGAGAGAGAGAGAGACAATCTGTGTACTGACTCCACATCAAACATTATCACATCATAAAACACTTTACAACCCTTTACGTTCGAGACACAATCTACAGTTTATTAATAATAACCATTACTGAAATCACGTGGTTTAAATGAAGCGTTGATGACGTCATTCTGTTTATCACATTAACCTTGAGCCTGATTGGGATTTACACTTTGCTCCCGATGCTTTTAATCCACTCCGGTTTGTTATGGTTCACTTCCCTCCAGAGAGGCCCACTTTTATTTATGTGGTTTTACGAGAGTGTGAATTTAAATTCTCTCCTTGTTTTCCCGTTTCGCCTCCTCCCTCCCTCCCTCCCTCCCTCCCTCCCTCCCTCTCTCCCTCCCTCCCTCTCCAACTGGCTCTGGTGACCAGCCGCCTCTGACACGGACCAGATGCTGTAAAGAATATAAAAGCCCAGAGACGGATGATGTGCAGGCCTCCACCACCTATCCCTCCCCGGGGCGAGTAACCGGGAGGCATCCGGAGATTCTTCACAGGCTGTAAAACACCCGCCAGGCCGCAGCTGCTGTCATTACAGCACATGAGCTAATTGATTGGACGGCTCACCCGCTGGTCCGGGATCAGGGTGGGAGGGGGGGGGGTTCTGGAGATATTAGGGATAAGTGATGGGTGGAGGAGGAGGAGATGAGGGGTCGGGGGGGTGAATTAGGAGACAAGGAAGGTGGAGGAGGACGTGAGGAGATGTGTGCGGGTGTGTGTTGCTTTATGAGGAGCAGTTGGAGAAGTGGATCTCGGGAGTTGAGGTCGTTTGGAAGGAAACGGGGACTTTCTGTCTCGTCCTCTGAGGTTCAGGACTCAGGATGGAGTTAGGAGAACCGGGCTTTGGTCGATTAAGAGAAATAATCCAGAATGTGGAACTGCTTAACTTCTGCAAAAGTGAATGAGAAGCGTTTTTTCCGTGGAAGCGTTCAGACACGGGCATGAGTTCAGTGTGAGAACGGTTCAGGTGTTAATGTGCGATGGTTCCTCTCAGGGATGCATCATGTCAGTTGAGTGTGTGTGTGTGTGTGTGTGTGTGTGTGTGTGTGTCACGAGTGGGAGTGAGAAGTGAGGACGTCATGGAGTGATCGCACACTGTGACTGGCTGGAGGTGTGTTGACAAACGAGCGCTCTAAACGATACGTCTCATTATTTGTGTCAGCGGCTGAGTCCAGGTACTTAATATAAGTGAGAATAGATGTGTGTGTGTTGTGTGTGTGTGTGTGTGTGTGTGTGCACTAAACAAATGAAAGGACAAACCAAAGCACTAAAGAGCCGTGAGCACATTGGACAGACGGATACAGATGATGGTTATTAAGGCCGATCGGATGCATTTAAATTAAAGTGCAGCCTCTCTTAGTTCACTGAGATGTTTTCAACTGTGTTTAGAGAAACTTCACATTATTAAACAACCTGTTGCCAATTTTGAGTCCTTGAATCCTTGAACAGTCTATGATTTTTCCATTTGAGGATTTCATCTTGTTTTGTTAAATGTGAAAGAGGCTGTTTTTATTCCTTAGAGCGAAGAACAGAGGAAGAGAACCGGCAGCAGCATGGAGACGTGAAGGAGTCAAAGGTTTGAAGACGAGTCAGTGATCCTTCATCTCACACACACGTCTCCTCACTGTGACTCACACTCTGTCGTTTCAATATCCAGCTTTTTCATGGTCATGAACAGAAAAAGATTGACCCTGTAACATTCACTCAGCTTCCATGTTGCTGGTGGTTCCTCCATTACAGCTTCTCCTCCATTTCCTTTTTATTGCAGAGAAACCAAAACACAAAACTCCCCCTTTCCTGCAGTGACAGCAGCAGCAAACCTCGGCTGAATCACCGGCCTCAGGCAAAACCAGGTCGGCTTTCTAGTCTGGGCCAAGAGCACTGTACAGCTCCGGAGCTTCATTCTGTGTCTGTAACATGAAGATGATCAATCCACTGTGTTCTATCACGAGCTGGCTCACCATGAAGCACACGTGAGGCTCGACGGCTGCCGGCAGGCCGAGGTGATGCTGGTGTGAATCCCATGCGACTCACAGCCAGGGTTCGGGTCCATTCCTTCCTGGACGTTTGCTGCGAATTGAAAACTGAGGTTTTTAACTCAAGAATCCCAAAGTTAATCGTACCTGAAATGATTTGTTGAGAGAATCGACCTTTAGCCCAGAATGCACAGATGCTTTTCAGAACGCCAGGTTTCTGACAGGCGCCACATGTCTCTCTCTTTACATTTGTTTATATTTAAATGTCACACGTTATTATCAAATGTGCGAACTCGTGTTTGGAGCTGACGAGCACGCAGACCCACAACAAACACATCGTCTGCTGTTGTTATTAGAGTTGGAATCTGAGGTTACTTCTCATTCCAGAGTTTGTTATCGTGTCACCACGGTTACCTGCTGCTGTTCTTTCACAAACAGAACAGATGACAGCTCTGGATCCTCGGCCAGCTGTGTAATTACAGAGGAGTAAATGACAGCCACGATGCTGGAATGCACGAGAACATCTCAGAAATGCAGATGCTGTAAAAGCTTGTTTGTTTACCACTGGTGTAGAAAGGAAGGTGTGTGTTAGTGTGTGTGTGTGTGTGTGTGTGTGTGTGTGTGTGTGTTTTAGAGCATGAACCTGTCTGCATCAGGACACTGTGTAAAGTCACCCTATTATCGCAGAAAGTGTGTGTTATCATGTGTTTTTGTGTGCATGCATTGACTTGTGTTTGTGTGTGTGAGCGTGTCCTTACAGGTGAACTAAAACTGAAGCTTACTACAGAGCATACCACCGCCTGCAGGCCCCGCCCCCTCTGCAAGTACCTGCCTGTTCTGTTTCTCAATGGGGCCGAGCCTCCGTCGCACTGTGAACACACACACACACACACACACACACACACACACACACACATACAGGTAACGCAAACCTGACTTCCAGCACTCCCCTATGACCTCGTTGGGCAATTGAACGGTGCAGCACATGCGTGGGCGACGTGTTGTAAAACTGATCTGTTGACAGAGACAGAAACACGTCTGGGTTTCAAGCCCGATGGAGAAGTGACGCAGTTAATGAGCAACACTCAGAGAGCGGAGGTTTGATTCTGCAGAGGAGTTTTTAATAGACCCTGAACAAGGGGGAGGACACTGGATTCATAAGTGACTTGTTTCTCTTACTTTATTAAGAAGGAACAGTTTTGGCAGAACATGACATCACAGAGAATCATGAACATATTTATCTTCGGCAAAGGAAATAGTATTTTGAAGAAGTTCCACACACAGTTATGTTACAGTTATGCAGTGGAAACCATATCTGGTAAATATAAATGTACCTTCTGTGACTCTCAGAATTATACAACAGGGCATCAGGGGATTATTTCAGTCTTGTCTTATCCACAGACAGATTACAGAGCTGATCCTCCAGTGTTTACAGTACAGGAGACAAAGGGTTCAGTCACAAGTTTTAAGGTTTCACACGAAGAGGTGGAGGAAATGTTTTGATTTTCATTTCTAAAAGTAAAAGCAGTAACACCAGATCATTTAAATCACTGCATTATATACTAATAAATGCTTAAATAAAGACGTATTCAAAGTAAGACTTCATCATAAAGCAGTGTGAGTACTTAAATCGGTCACTTTAGGACATGAACTTCATGTTGGAAACCTACGGGGACACACTAAGCCTTGTTGTGAAACAATACGATACGCCCCCCCCCACCCGGGGGCCGCTCGGTAGGAGAAGGAGCTTTTTTCTGCATCTGAGCCAAGAAGCTCATTGTTTGATAATCCCACCGGCTCCTATCACGACCGCTGAGGCTTCCAAGAGCAAACTCTCTGGCTGCTGTTTCTTCAGCGTGGGGTCTGGACGTGGAGTCCGTCGTTAAATCACGTCCTCTCCTGCTGCCAGAGATATGAAGGATTGTTTTAACGGTTTGCAGAACTCCTTATAAAATGACCGCGGTGAGTTTCAGCTCCGTTAATCTGGGATAGAAAGCGGTGAGATGTGGACGGTAGAGAAACGCAGCATCTCCGTCCCGTATCTGCGTTTCTCCGCCTCCTGCTCCGCTCCAGCCCTTAAGTGGTTAACAGCCATCACGCTGACTCTCAAATGGCCCAGATTGCCATTACTATGGTTTTCTGGACTCATCCCTTTAGCCTTTTAATGACAGCTGCTTCCGCCATTAATTCTAGATCAATAATGCAAAAACACTCAGAGCGAAGTCCATCCTGCCGCAGCTTTATTTTTCTAATGCTCTCCGAAAGCTAATGAGTCAGGCTAATTGGTCCGTCATCATCGCCACTCAGGAGTTTACCAGAGGAAGTGGCTCTTTGCTTTTCAGCTTTAAAGAGCATTAGCCCGGGCAACTGGTTTCCAGTGAGTGACCAGAACGGCTCGTGCCTCCGCCTCGTAAAAAACTGAGGATTTCCACAATGACTGAGCAGCTGGAGGATTGAGTTGTGAAGGAGTAGCTGCTGCTTCCACGTAGAGTTCAGAATAAGAATGTTGCATTTGGATTGATTCAACTTTAGAGCAGGTTGTGTCTGATAGAGTCAAGAAGATTTCTTGTTTCAAATCAAAACATGAGACACACTAGAGGGAATGAGACCAAGTACAGTGGGAAGCAAGGAAGTAGTAGCACTAGAATCTAAAGACTCAGCACAAGCAGCAATTCAAAACAATGGGATATCAAACTAAACTGAAATCATACAAGCTGTTATGTTTTAAAGAAATGAGCGATACCTTTCCATTGTCTATATCCAAACTCCACCCACCAATGCATCTGAAACTCACTTATGTGAAAAAAAAACTATTTAATATCCTATTTACTTTGCAAAAACAATGCCGTGTAAAAATGAAAATGAATTTATACGTATATGCTTTGTTTTCAATAAGATAGACTTGGTTCTAATGACAACTTACGTCCAATAATCATGGCTGACTCACAGATCTCGCATTTGTTTCGCAGTAAATTGTTCACGTCCTCAGAAATGAATGTCGTCTATGCAAGATGCAATATGCACATGAACTCTAGGGGCAGTACAGGGGCAGATACTCACCATTCTCATGAAGTCCTTGTTTCAGGGCCTCACCCAACATCCATAATGATGTCGAATCACTTTTGAACCCTTGACTAAACCACCTGCGATGTCACCAAGGTGTTTGTTTGCGATCTGTGGTGCGCCCTCTAGTGGTAACACGTGATTATACTCAGGTCTCTGGCCCCTGGTGTTTACAGACTGAGGAGGAAAAGGAATCGCTTACAGGGCGAGTGAGCAGAACCAGAGTGTGAACACTGTGGATGTGTAGATTTGGCAGAAGCAGGTGTAGCTCCTCCGCGTTGTGTGATCTATTGTCACATTAAGTCCATAACACAACTGGATGGTCGTGGCTGGGAGGCTCAATCTCCTAATGGGAATCCAGCTCATTTAGCAAACTACTCTATGGGGCGTTTTATTTGTTTATGGCCAGAATAATGCATATGGGAGTCCAGCCGCTTTGAGAAATGAACGGGGACATTCGTCGGCTGTTTGAAAATGCAATCATTGCAACGTACATAAATTTCCACAGAGAACTCATTCCGTCCGCCCCCCCCCCACCCTCTTCTCTTCTTGCCAATACAAGGGTGGGGAGGGAAGTTCCCAAATCCAACATTATCTTGTAAAAACATGTAAGCTGATGGATTATCCATAAATCACACCACATGCAATACCCAGCATGATCGGCGGCGTGTAATCATCTCGATCATTTCAAACAAAACAGTCCCTGGTCCGATCGATACGGGTCCAGACGCAGGCGGGAGAAATGCTTTTCTTCATGGATTTTATAATCAACAGCAGCCTCTCGGTTACATGGTGACGGCCACGTGTTGTTCAGTAAAGACCGAGTGCAGGAGGCGGCTGGGGTATCGAACGTGTTCTACATAAAGGCCTAAATGACTTGGTTTGATGGAGGGACGGTTGTCTGAAGGAAGATCTGTGGACATCAGTGACCACGAGGTTAGAACAACAGGTTTTAATCTGTGTCGGGGGTTTGAATTTAATAGAGTGTCGGAAAAATCCTAAATAAAGAGACTTAATTAAATAGAATCTCTGTTAGAAGGAGAAGGGAAGTCAGCGGAGGACAAAACCTCCACCGAGGCCCAACAGGCCCCTCGTGAAACCACAGATAAATTCAATAGGATCCAGATTTTCATTTGGATCTGAACCAAATTCCAAACAAAGAAATATCAGTTTCCTAAATATGTCTGAGTTATTTTATCAAGCTCCATAAATTAATCATCCTGCTAAGATTAAACAAGTGATCTGGGTCCTTACACAATCCTCCACAATATCTCATGGAAACTGGTTTGGTATTTTTAGCGTATTCCTGCAAATAAACAGATATGAAAACAACTTCCTGTAAATATTAATCACCTGTTGTGGACCACGTGTGATTAAATACTGGCAGCAATTTATGGATATGAGAGAAAAATCAATTCCAACATATATTATTTGATCAGTTTGTTCAGATGACATCTCTTTGCGAGGGAGCTTTTCCAGAATCATGGCTCAAACACACACCAGTAGAGACACTGTGAGAAAGTAGAAAAAAATAACGAGTGAGTCGAAGGACGATAAGAAGGAAGTGAAAGACGTAAAGCAGAAACAGTGGGAGTTCAATTTAAATGCAAACAAGAACAGACAATTTAAAAAACAGCCAGCATGTGATGACGTGATTCTGCTGTGAATCATTACGCTGGAGAAGATTTTCCATGAACTAACAAATGGACCTGGTGACTTTTCCTTTTATCGACCTCTGCAGGAAGTGACACTCGCTCCTTATCTTCACGTTTCTTAATATGACTCGATGTTTCTGTGCCTCAAATGCTTTAGAATGATTATTTAAAATAGGTTGTTGTACATTTACAACAATCATCATGTACTTGGCATCATTTCATTTTAAATAAATATATGTCTTTCTACATTTTGGGTCTTTTTCCTTTTCTAGTGTTGGTTTTGGTTTTTTTAAAGACAACCCTGGGATTCTACTCCTCTGTGAATTCTACAGGAGAGAGAAGTGTAACCTCACCAGAGCTTTTTGCCGTATTTGGTTGTTTTGGTTATCGGTAACAGAGACGTTACGGCTGAGTGCGCACATGCTCTCACATAACCTGCAGCAAGAATTCAAAGTTATTTGAAAATGTCAGCTCGAGCAACAGGAGCCATCAAAACAACTCAGGAATAATGTTTCTTTTAAAAACAGCCATCTTGAACTGTTTCAAACAGAAGGTGTCTGGAGGCCAAACTGTCTTATGGTCCCTGTAAGACCTTTAAACACGGTCAGGACACGGGAGCTGGACAGATGTTATTCAGGATCTGATGACACAAGAAACACAAGAGGCAGTTGGTAAGAAATATAAAAAAGCTAGAAATAAAAATCTGAAGGTGAAACATCAAACTGAATCAGAATCTGGGTTTAACGCCAAGTAGAAAGTTGCTGAGGTGTGTTTGAGCAAATATGCTTTTAAAGAATATAAATAAATAATAAATAAATGATAAGCTGAGGGTATAAACCTGCTAACTGGGCAGCTTTGTCCTTCCTTCCCACTTCCTGCCTCTTGCTGTTTTTAAAATTCACACTTGAAAACGAGGTCTGTTGAAAAGATGCAAAACTCCACAAACAAAAAGGTTTCACAAATTTTAAATGTTAAAAAAACCAAACTCAAAGAGCTGTTTGTGTTTCTCTGGTTCACGATTTGCTGACAGGGAGAAAGCACACGTTTTATTCCACAGTTTTTTTTTATGTTTAATTTAAATCGGAGCCGTCCCATCACTCAGAGATCAGAACTGCAGCGTGTCATCGACCTTCACTCAGCTCAGTGTTCACACACTGCAGCTTCTGTCTCACACATGAAATCTGTGGAATGCATCATAAGATCGGGTTGTTTGGTCGGATCCCATCCCGTGATCTGTGCGTTTCTGTGCATTCAGCCTGATGTCACATGTTATTTTAAGCCTCTGTGTTTGCGTGCAGGCCGGATCTCTACGCCTGCAGGAGAAAGGACAGAACACGAGGTTATGAGATCAGACGATAACACATCCTGTCCTCTATTTGTGTCTTTCTCTCTTTCTGTTGGCGACAAAGAATAAAACCTGTAGCTGCGACAGTAAATCATATCTATACGTGACCTCTCATGAGTGGGAATCTGGAAACTGTGCTCGTTTTCAGATCTATGCTGAAACTTAAACCTCAATTCACCACATGGTCGACCAATCAGAGACGTCCCCTGTCCCCCGTCCCCTCCATGTCCTCAGAGATGGTGTCTCCAGCTCCAGCTGTGTTGAAAACTCCGGAGGACAGACGTTCCCTGTTGCAGGACTAATAAAGGACTTCTTAATCTTAATTTATTGATCCCATGACAGGGACGTAAACTGTAGGTCATACGTGTGTGTGTTCACAGAGTAGGGAGGGTGTCGCCGTGTGTCTTAGCCCCGCCTCCACGCACTGTGTCATGAAGAGGAGCCCAACGGTTTGGGGCGGAGCTACACCTCAAGTATCAGGAGAATCTCTTTGTCTAATTTGTTTCCGTTTAAATCTTCTGTAAAGTGAAACATGTGATTTGGCCTCAGTGACCGGAGCCTGAAGGAAACGGGCTCGTTCCTCACGTTACCTTCTTAATGCAGAGAACTCCCTCGCCCTCGACAGATGTGGCTGCTCGCCGTCTAATTGAACCCAACCTCTCAGTGATTGGTCCCCTGCTGTTTGTGAATGGGAACACTGGCTGGGAAATGTCATTCATGTGTTTGGGTGGAGGCTCAGATTAAAGGTCCCATTATTGTCAAATGGCCTGCTGGTAATATCCCCAGGCACATTACTCTGTGGAGGTCACCGTGTTAATAGATTCAAAACTAGCCCATTAGCATTTTGCACGCATGCTGCGCCGGTGAGTGCTTTTAAACAGAGTCGCAGCGATAAGTGTTATTATTATAATGTTGTGTTTGATTGTGAATCGTTGTAGAAATATGTTTTTACACAACTGATCAAGCTTCCCATTGCTAAAACGCCATAACTCTCCATTAAATGATATTTTTCAGCCGCTCACGCAAACGATTCAATTATATGACGGGATTAGATTTCCCCCCCGACGCTCGTACATGAGAACGATGAAGGTAAATGATCAGTTTTTATTAAAATAAACAAAAGTTGGTCCTCTTTGTCTTTAATAATGAACGATGGTGCACAAATCTCGAGCTCCTCTTAACAAACACCGTGAAGAACCCAATGTGGCATCCATAAATGTTAACTCAACGACAAATGGGCGTATTGTCCTAATTTTGGACGTATTGGATTGAAACCAGAGCTGAACACAGACGGGTAAACATTGAAATTGATGGTATTGATTGAATTAGCAGAAACTGCCTGAGGAGACGGAGGAGAAAATCAGTCAGGATGAATTTCTCTGGGAGGCTGAGGCCGAGCTGGACGAGGACAGAAGTTGATTAGGAACAAAATAATGAAAACAATCTGTGGATATATTTAGAATTTCATGTGTCGAGGGGTTTGTCATATTTGTGGCCTTTTTCTTAAAGTGAAAAAACATCAACATGAATCAAAAATACATGTTTTTCTATCTGCAAAAAGCTAAAACAGCCACTTCCAACTACATCCTTCACTTCTATCGACTCACAGTGACTCACGTGCATGTTGATAACGGTTCGAGCTGCAGAAGGAAGTCAAGCACGCGACACATGGGAACATTGCTCGTCCATTACTCGGGTGCACACATATGTATTTGCCCTTTGGCAGAAATGGCATAGATCTGTTTTCAATTGAGCAGTTCACCAGCCCGGTCTGAAAGGAATGTGCTGCTGTCGTCACATCGATTCTGCATCTGCATAAAAGTCAGAGCAGGAAACCTGCAGATCTCTCAGGCCCGAGGCCTCAGCCTGGTGACAGTGAGTCACTGAGTGCACGGAGGAGGGAACATCGGGTTGATCCACACTCTGATCGTTCTCAGCTACAAATACTTTTATGTAATGTGAGGAAATCAGAGAGTTACAGCATCTACAGAGGATACGTGACAGTAATTCATGGCCCTCAGGAAACTACAGATAAACGATGGCTGCGTTTTTCTAAATGTGTACAGGATGGACTTCCTCTCTTAATCATCCAGCTCCATTGTCTTAAATGTGCAGGATCCTCTGACACTTAAGTTCCTGTCCTTTTATATGATATGAAAAATAATGTGTGGAAATCTGACCCGAGCCCAGTTTCAAACGGGGCGAGACAGGTTCCAACAGATATTTAGGAAATTACATCTGTGTTTGTGTCAGTGGAACTTTGGCTTTTGTCGGGATCAGACACCAAAATCCTGAATTCCTGTGGGTTTGGTTATTTGCTCTCGGGCTCAGACGGGTGCACTCTCATCCTGTTCTTTATTGATAATTACCTCCATCAGAATTAAGGTCAAGTTTATCTTCTTACTCTTTCCCTCGTGCCAAGTCAGATACATTAAATCGTAGTTAATTATGTATAAGTGTCAGCCTCCCATCTGTAACCATTCCTTCTTGTTGTCTTAGTCTCACAGAGAGAGGTCTTAAATCCTCACGTTTCACAAGTTGAACCTCACACATTCGACTTCAGCTTCGCCATCTCATGCTGGTCAAACCTCCCTCACTCTGTTTCTTTCCCTCCTGTGCTCTGGCGAGGAAGACGGCGGCCATGGGCTCTCCTCCTGGAGCCACAGGACGGGAGAGACTGAGTCACTCCCTCTCTCACGGGACGCGTCCCAAGGGGTCGACGTGACACGGAGGATAGATGATCACAGTTTTTCTAAGGAGCGAGAAAGTGGTTCTGTAACCGGACGACCGTCTGCTCCGTTTCCCGGAACGTCTGGAAAACGACACGTTCCCCATAAGTCACCTTTGATTGACTATTGATGGTTCTGTGAGCGAGGCATGTTGTTCTGATTGATGGTCGTTGGAATGGAAATTAGAAGTTTCACATATGAATCACACATGTTGGGGGAGTATCAGCGTTATAAACAACATTCCTCTGGACCTTTCTGTGGTTTGCTGCCTTGAATCAAACGTGATTACAGCGGCACAACAACCGTATCACCGCCACACTTCAGCCTGTGAGCCTCATCACATAAAAGAGGAGAGGAACCCTGATCCCCTCCTCTCCTGCACACACCATTATAAAGCTGTTTTGATGGAGATTAATCACCCACCTCCCTCCTCCAACCCAATGTGGTTTATTCACATTTTTTTTTCCGCAGGCAAGCATTTTTTCCCCCTCCTGCTAATCTCCTCAAACATTTTCAGGCGAGCCGAGCGCGGGACTGGTTTGAGTGATCAAGCTAAATTGCCTAAGTGGCCATTAATAGTTTATAGGGTCGACGCGGAGGAGAGACAGGCGGGGGGAGAAGGAGAGGAGAGCTAATTAAATCAGTGTCGGGGGTCGCTGGTGTCTTGGGCTGGCATGGTGGGCTGTAAAGATTACCATTATCATTTTCATTACCCCGGCTGATTGTTTAGAGGTGTGTGATGCAGACACACAAGTGGCATCCCAGTGCTCCTCCATCGTCCCTGTTTACAAACCTCTGACAATTTCCATTATCGTAAAGTTACTGCGCAGGGGGTCGGAGATTTGATTTCACAAACACAATACTTGCCCTCCCTCTGGTTTATCATTTTCACAGTGCATTGGATTTTTTTCCAGATATGTTACAGACACAGGAGCAGCTCTGTTAAATAGCTCTGTCCACAGAATGTCTGCAGGAAGAGGTCCAGGCTTTCTCCGGAGTTTGTCTTCCACATTTGAAGCAGGAGATTCTCCGGTCAGACGAAGTCACAACAACAGAAATCGTTAAAGTGACACTGGCGTTGGCCCTTATCACCGAAAACTCTTCAATACATCCATCAACACATCAAACATCCACACCACCACTCACTCACAGTGAATCCTCTACACGATGCGCAATTTAACTTGGGGAAACTCTGGACATATGTGGCACGTGCAGCCCCAGGTCAGTGCTTGTCTGAAGCCCCCCCTCGTCTGGCTCCAGACTTCAGGGGTTCACAACCCGGCTTCAGGGACCTGTTCCCATTCAGCCACAGGAGCATTAGTGAAATCAGTCCCAGGTTCCAGGAGATGAGGTCTCACTCCACGTGGATGAGATCAGCGGATCTGTAAAGGTCAGGGAGGTTCCTCCAAACAAAACAAGTTCCCTGTGGCCCCAGTGCACAGGTGTTTCCTGGACAGATCAGTGTTGTGTTATATTTCCCTTTCAAAATATAGTGGATAAGAATCATAGAATATTTAAGTGCAACCTCAATTTTTCATATTTCTGCGCGGCTCAAATCACATCTTCTGGTTTCCACATATATTTTATGGAGTTGAGGTGAAAAGTTTCAGTCTCTATAGACGGATACAGATATAAACTAAATCAGCTCTTTATATATTAAATAAACTTATAATAATGTCCAACATATATATATAAAAAAAACAACTGTTATTAAAGTTTAAAAATAAAAGTGGAGAGAGTGAACTCATATCTGCTGCCTTGCTTCATCGACTGCTTCTCACCTGCTGTTTGTCCAGCGAGGTAATAACGGCCGTGACCTTGTTCCCATGGCGATGTGTTGTTCATTACCGGGTGCCGGTTGGTACCGGGCCTGAGACTCGTCCACGGCCGAGGATCTGCCAGCCTGGGCGGTGTCACACTCCTGCGCTGGTTTATAAATATGCGCTAATGAGCGAGCGACTGATTGTGCATGCTTACTCATTACCCGGGATCACCATGACGACGCTGTTTGCGGAGGCAGCGCCGGATGCCATGGTGCTCGCATGAGGAGCGGTGTATATTCAGAAGAGAGATGGTGCTTTGGAAACAAATACCTGCTAACGAGGAGTCAGAGATTAAATATAATAACGATTCTAAATGAGCACTGATGGATTTCTTTCTGCTTGGAGTCACAATCTATACTTTTTATTTGCATTTTCTGAGGTTTTCTAAGTAATTTTCTCATAATTTACACAAAAAATGTGTTTATGCAGATTTAGAAAGTTCTGACACAGACACTAAATGTCTCCAGTGCATCACAGGCCATCCCATAATAAAGAGTAATGCTCCCAAACCTCTGCAGCACCAACCTGTGCAGAAAGTGAGCGTATGAACTAGCTAAATGCTAATATCTGCATACTCACATACATTAGTATTTAGCATGTTAGCTTGCTAGCGTTAGCAATTCGAGCCCGAGATGAAAACTAGTGCAAGGATCATGTGAGGATTTACTGAGACGCCCTTAATTTATTAGAATTCAGCCTCTGGGGACCAGGAATGTCACGAGCCGGTCTCCAGGCAAACCCTCTGATGTTTGTTGAGGATTGACGATGTCGTTTTGATCCATCCTCTGGGGATCAAGACATAGAAGTAATTACATTGTAATAATAAATTCCTTTTGACCTCTGTCCACTTGTTTGTCAGCAGGATTACACAAAAACTACACAACTGATTTCCCATGAGACTTGGTGGGAGGATGGTGAAGGAAGCCATCACACTTTGGCGTGGATTCGGACAAAAGAGAGCAGTCCAGGCACTAATTCATGGATTTTTGGTGAAGTACAACGCAGCACATTTATGGGACTGATCTCCATTAGTGTGAGTGTGTAATTTGAAGCAGCTTGATTAAATTTAAAAGGACTGTTGAGTCTTGGCAAACTCCACCGTCTGCCCGGTCTAATTGTGCTGAAGATATTTCAGTCTGGAGAGAAGGACGAGACGATGTCGATGGAGCTGCAGCATCATTAGAGAATTAAAGATAAAAATAATTTCTCTGACACGACTCTGACGTTTACACTTCACTGCTCACGATACCAGCAGAAAAGTCACGACAACAAACACGACAAACCTTTGTGTATTGCTCGGACGTTGATGAATGATTCCCACGTTGGAGTCTGACAGGAGAGTCGGCGAAGGGGGAAAACAAACCACGGAGATTGGGAATCCCATTTCTGGTAATTGGTAACTGCCCCGAAAACCCACAGGAGTGTTTATGCAATAAGCAAGAACACGTGAAATGATTCGATTTATCAATTCAGCACTTGGTGTAAGCGAGTCCACGTGTCGGCTGTGTGCAGTGTGTGTAGCTTATTGACTCTGGTTGCCTGCGGTGTGTGGGATGCTGTTCCCTCTCTTCACTGGTACTTTCTGTTCCAGGTCCAGCACCAAACTGGGAGAGGGGATCAGGGAGACAGCTGGTTCTCTGGATCCCAGCCTGGCTTCTATAAATGCTGCTTTTAGGGAGGCTTGTGTAATTGGCCAATCAGAAAGATTGTCAGCGTGGGTTATGTAATAAGACACAAGTCACAGATCGTCTTTGTGTTGCTCGTCCTTGTCTCTGAATGTCTGTGCTGCTGTTCCCTGGTTAACAGACGTAGTTGTGTTGACGTAGTTGTGTTGACGTCACACTGTCACTGCAGTTTGACTAAAGTTCTGCTGAGCACAAATAATTCAGCGTAACAAGTTTAATTGGTTTCTTTTCTATTGACTCTAAAATGATTTATTTCTTCTTTCTGGACTTTTCTTCAGGGAGGACTTGAGCTGCTGTTAGATGAAGGTTTGGTTATGAGCATTATGATATGTCCACGATATGGACAGTGACACCACAGTCCATTCCAAACAGGCAGGATTAAAACAGCCCCTGCACCAGTTAAAGAGACAAGTCCCAGTTAGTGAGTGTTTGAATGCGTCCACGTGGTTCATGAGACACATGAGGAGCCAGTAACTGTGACCTGCCTTCGGAAATATAATCAAGACCTGAAACCCTGATTATATTCCAGTTTTATTTGGCCGGAGTCAATTAAACTTTCCCAAAACCTGCGCAACATATTACTTTGTGTGTGTGTGTATCTGTGTGTGTGTCTGTGTGTGTCTGTGTGTGTCAGGATTTTATGAGCTCGGCCATCAGCTCTGTCTCCCACTGCTGCAAATGTTTCTGCTGGTGCTGAACTGTTCTGCTGCCAGACTCTGTAATGGAAAAACAGAGGGTCCAGGCCCTGGGATGTCCAAGTACTGTGTGTCTGTGTGTGTGTCTGTGTGTGTGTTTGTCACGTGTGTCAGCAAGTGTGCAAGGAGGGAGGGAGTTTATTTGTGTGTATGCATGTGTCAGCATGTGTGGGTGTACCCATGCAAGTACTGTAGCGATTTGCAGTCTGAGTGTGTCTGTGTGTGTGTGTGTGTGTGAGTGTGCATACAGCAGACTGTAGTTTGTGTACATGCACTGTGAGTTGCATGCATGCATATGTGTGTCCTTTTTTGTGTGCATATTCATGACAGTTACACAGCACAGAGGTAATTATTTACCTGCATCAGACACGAACACACATGAAGAGAAGGAGAATGTATGTATGAGTATGCAAGAGTGTGTGTGTGTGTGTGTCTGTGTGTGCAAGTGTGTGCAAGTGTGCATGCTCAGCTGCCTGAGTGCCTTTGTGTGTGTGTGTGTGTGTCGGGCCTTCCTGCATCTGTTTGTGCATTCACATCACAAAACACAAAGTCAAATGGGAAACATGGGATGGGCGGAGGGGGCCATCTGGGAGTGGGTGTGTGTGTGTGTGTGTGTGTTTCAGGGGCCACAGCTCTCCAACATCTGCAGGTCCACTCCCACATTCAGGGAATTCCTTGAGTGATGTTCACGGCAGCGGGGGGGGCGGCGGGGGGGGCGGGCGGCCGAACTTCTTCTACGATTTCGTGCGTACTTTCGCTTTTCAATTTTTTTTCACTCATACACCGAGCAGAGGAAATGAGTTTTGGTTGCGGAGAGACAGGAGTGACAGTGAGCGGGGGGGTGGGGGTGTGTAGTGGGTGATGGGGGGGGGGTGATGGGGGGGGGCGCTGGCGTGCAACGAGAGGAGGGAGTTCACTTGTCTGCTTGATGTATGACAAATGGATATAGGAAATGCAGGCGGAGTGGAATTGGATTCTTCTTTTTTCCCGGCGAGATGGCGATGACTTCCCTCTCTCTCCTCCCTCTCTCTCCTCCCTCTCTCTCCTCCCTCTCTCTCCTCCCTCTCTCTCCTCCCTCCAGGCGATGAGGTTATGGATTTGGACAGGTGTGAATACTGATGATGAATAGTAATGTTGTTAGCCCCTGAATGGAGTGCGGAGGAGATGGATGGGCCGAGCGCCGGCTTTTGATTATGACGCCTGCAGAAGGATCGGCCGAGAGTTTACGGGGAGTTATCGGGTGTAAATGGCAAAATAAGTGGGAAATAAATTCTGAGGCCTGTAGTTGAGATTTGCTTGATTATACGTGTGTCACTCGAGATATGGGGTCATGGAGTCGCAGGGGGGAAAGGATGCAGATGCAGAAACGTGAGAACACACACACACACACACACACACGACACACACACACACACACACACACACACTGGAGGATACAGTCGATGAAGTGCAGAGAAAAAAAAACACACAAACACATCAGTCAGCACAAGAGCAGATGTGTGTGCATGTGTGTAACGGACTGTAAATACACATATGTACATGCTCACATGGGAAGTAATACAAGTAGATGCCTGCACATGCAGAGGACACACAAACACACACACACACACACACACACACCACAAACCTTCCAATCAGATGCTCCGAGTGACTCAGTACAAGAAAATGAAATCTGATAGATTCGGTCCACATTCTTCTGTTTGAGTCAGAACTGTAGCAGCACGACAGAAGAAGGAAACAGGAAAGTTCCACTGCTGCTTCCTCTCTCTCTCTGTGACTCCTCACATTTCAATGAGACTGTGGATGATTGATCTGAGTCTATTATTGTCTTCTCCCTCAAGCATCTCCACTCAATGTAAAGGAATATGCTTCCAAAGCTCATTGTGTGTTTCTGTCAGTGCGTTACAAACGACAACGTGTGGGACAACGCTCGCTGTGCATTTAAAGAAACAGCTGATAATGAATATTCTTTTTCTGGTGTCAACAAATCTGGATAAAAGGACCAAAAACTAACAATGTACGTATTGTGCCTACGAGGATGTATTTGTGTGTGTGTGTGTGTGTCTGTGTGTGTTTGATGTGTGTGTATGTGTGTGTAGCTAAAGCCTGATATGAGCTACTCTTCTGTGCCATGGAGCTGAATTGCCGTCCAGAAACTATTAAAAACACACAAACGAGCCACACACTGTTGCATTGGATGAGATGTTCCTTCATTAGCATGAACACCCACACCGCTGTTTATTTTGGCTCCTTCCCACACACACAAATATCTCAACACTCAGCAGAGCACAGCAACACAATGTGTGTTTAACACGCGTCTGTGAACAGTGTGTTTCTAAAGATTTAAAGTGCTCAGTTGTTTCGTGAGTATGATCTGCTCTTTAACTTTTATTAAATATGAATCCACGTGTCGGCCCAGTTGAGAGCCGCGTTCAACAGCCTTTTGAATCCATGTAGAAACACACTCTTTGTTGGTTTTGGTCTTTTTGGGGGATTTGAACCAACATTGCAATGAAATATTACTGGATCTGTATCTGTACCAACATAAAATGCATTCTTCCACCATGTGTCATCATAATTCACTGAGTAGTTGTTGAGTTATCATACTAAAATGAATGTGTTTGACGACAATACAAACCATTTGATGCTTTTTTGTATTAATAATTTGCATGAATTGAACTTTTCTTTGAGCCTCTGTCAGGTTCAAACCTAGTTTTCTTACCAAGTGTCTCCAGTAATCTAAGATATTAAGTTTGTATATTTCAGTCCGCGCCCCAGTAAACTTGCATATGTTGCAGATTAGCTCTCATGCAGAGGAATGTAAACATGTTATTCTGCTCAGCGGCTCCACAGTGACTTGACGTCGGCCGTCTGTTGCTTCACGGATGCATGATTTTTATTGTAATATGACCTTAACCAGGTTAGGAGCTAATATCTGGACTGATATAAAAGATAATGCCGTAAAAATAAAGTATCGCATAAGGTAAACACAATCAATGAAATGTTACCAGCGGACAAATTACCTCCTAAAAATATCAATCACCTGTTATTTATTAGCTGAGGGCAGAATTCAATTAGCGGACCTCCATCGCGGCGGCCCTAATTCAAACCACACAAGGTCGGAGGAGGGCGCGGCCTGTTTACCTCCGGCTGATGAAGTGCTGCACGGCCTGGTTCCACCGCCGGGGCCCCCCCCCCGACCCCCGACCCCCGACCCACGCCATCAGCCCATGACCTTTGACGCCCAGCGTTAGGGGCCGGCCGACATCTGGTCCGGAGCCGCCCGGCCGCAGCCACGGAGCGGCCGCGGAGGGGTGGTGGGTGGTGCTGCTCCACATAATTCACACCTCCACAGACGGGGACGGGCTTTGAAGCCGGCGTTTCAAAGAGCCGGCGCTGTTTGTCCGTGCCGGGGGTCGGGGCGGTCGGGAAGGTCAGGACCCGTTCAGATGTCAGACCCGTGTTTGGACTTGTAACTCACACGGAGGACGGTGTTTACACTCGGCCTCGATGTTTAAACACAGGTTCTGAGGCTCTAACCGAGGGACTGAGGTCGTTTACTGAGGAATGAACCCAGGATGAAAAGTTTGGGATTTAAATTAACAATGATAACCCAAACTTTTTTATGATCTGACTTATAAACTCGCCTCTGGAGCCACGCACAGTTTCAAACATCACGTGAACTCGTGACACAGAAATGTTCTGATCGTGCAAATGGAATACTTCTGGGTTTGGTTTGATTTATGAAAGTCAAAGCTCGACAAACACAACCTGAACTCCTCTTTTCAAAAGAGTCTAAACAGACAACGACACATTGAAAAACAAAAATAATCATTTTGAACTTGACATTTTATCTCTCCAGATCCTCCTCTTCTTTTCAAAACCTCACTTCACTTCCCTCAAACTGTCCCGGGCCTGTGGAAGCACTGATATAATTCGGGCAGTATTTATGTGTCTTGTTAGCAGACATCTTGACGGTGGCGTTTGTTTCTACCAGCTCCCTCAGCTGGGGCCCATGTGTGACGAGGCATCCCTCTCTCTCAATCAGCAGCTGCAGCAGCCCGTCGCTCCGAAGTCCCGTCTGCACACGAGCAGAAGAACCGTGGCTCTGCACCATATGTTCTCCGTGCCCGTGCTCTAAATCAACACTGCCAGGCAAATTGTGTAGTATTATGCAACAAAACGCACAAGCAGGGAATGAAGAGAATGTGCTACCGCTGACGAAAACAAAATGTGCTACGAAGCAACAACCCGCCCCGCCCTCCACTCGCGTCTTGGAAAAATCCAACCGGCTTTCACAAGGTTCACATTCCACTTGGTAGCACGTCTACAGTCACTGGGTGACAGCTGGATAAACACAGCAGGGTTTCTCTGCTTCCGAAAAAAAAACTTTTCATTCGTCGGTTTGGTTTTTCTTCACTTTCGAACTCGACGTGGCGGCAAAAAGGTTGAGAAGTGTTTCAGAGGGAAAGTAGAAGGAACTGCGCCGAGGCCCAACCGGTCCCTCACGTCCAATCCTTCCACCGACTTTCCTCAACGTATCATCAACGTTTTCATCCCATCATCAAACCGCCCGTTCCACGCAGGCAGCTTCAGAACGATCTCTGAGGTAATAAAGATGTAATATAAGTGTCGTTCAGACTCGTAGATACTCGGAGAAGATCAAGGAAAAACACTCAATTAGAAGATTCACCTGCGAGCCGGAGATTGGACATGAAAGTGATCGGCCGGCAGCACCCTGACCTCTGACCTCTTCTACTTTCACCTCCCTGCATCCAGGGCGCTCCATCCCCTTCCTCTGACACTTAACGTGGACATCGGATGTAAATTGCGACCTGTGAAACTGCACAATATGAACATTATCCCCCGGTTAGTGGGACGCACGAGAGAATTATTATGATGTGACATCGATGATGGCTGCCGGGACCCGGCTCACAGGTAATGTCTCATCCTGAAGGTGTTGATGGGGTGGAGGTCAGGAGCCTCATTCCGGACTCTGGATTGGTGGAGGATCGGATGGACCTCGGTGCTTCGGCTCCAGAAACACGATCAGTGCTGCACAGACTCACAAACAGTAGATTACAACCCCCACGTCCAAGATGGGGCGGCTTCATGTTGTTCAGTGGGAAGTGGAGACAAGTCGTCCATCTTTATTTACAGTCCACAGGCATGAGAGGGATGCTGGTGCTGTGAAGGTGTCATATCTGAAAGCAGCTCATCCCTGAACTGTTGCAAACGGCTGGAGGTGTATCACGTAACACAACACAGACCCACACACACACATACATGCTTACCTGACCCACATCACCCGGATCTTGGAAGAAACTTTCCACTCGGTTTACGGCTCAGGTCTTTGGGTGAAGAGCTCAGAGCAGCAGAGAGGAAAACAACAGGTGGGACGGATGGAGAGAAGATGATAAAAGAGGAGAAGAGACGTGAGGGTTCTGTGAAGGTCTGGTTGAGGCCTCTGGAAGAAGATCAGCTCGTCTTATCTGATGTTGTGTTGAAATAACTGTGAGTGTCACGTTGAAGACTAATGACTATCAGTAAGTTCATGCTCCAAACTCATTATAGACATAATAGCTTCATAAATCCATTAATAATAAATCATGAGTTAAATCCATTAATAACTGGTTAAATCCATTAATTTCTGATTAAATCCATTCATTACTGGTCGGCCAACCGGGTCTCAACCCTCAACGTGCTAACGTGAGCTTGAATAAATCTCATTGATTGACAGAGAGCAAGTTGCTGACGTGTTCCCAAACCTGCCGGGATGGAGAGATGTTCTCTGCTCGAGTTTTACAGTCAGATTATGTAACTCTGGTTATTGTTGGAGTGGGTTAACGTTTCGCTTTTAAATGACAACGTAAAGTAATAGATAATAAGATATATATTTCCATATCCCCTTTCTTATTTTAGTGTGTTAGCATGCTAATATGCTAATTCACTCTTAAACCATAGTCAATGTTGAGCCGATGGTTAAAAGAAAAGTCAGAGAATCATCTGAGTATTTTTTTATTCAGTCGTTGGGGAACAGGAACGTCTTCTTCAGATTCGATCCGGAGAAACTGTCGTCGAGACTTTTCACTTTAACCAAAACTGTCGACCGGCTGCTGATGTCACATGAAAAGTAAAGAGATCAAAGTTATTACACTTCATCATCCCTGGAACAAAAAGTGTCTCAAACAGTTTTTTCACACATCAATGGGATAAATCAACATTTATTCTCTCGTATAAGTTAAAACTTTGACCTGGAAGTTGTGAAACATTAAAAGTTTAGAGATCCATCATCTGGAGACTTTGAGGATTTAAACCAGTTCTTCCAAATGTTGGTCATGTTTCCTGAAGGGATGTATTTTATTCTAAAGGTTCATTAAGTTAAAAAAGGAGATTATTATCATTATTATTATTATGTTATTACCGTAGTGACTAGATTTAAACTTTCCCTTATGTTCCAGTTTTAGCCACAACCCAGTGAGTGATGTCACTGCAGATGTTTTGTGTGTCGGGTAACGAATAGGAAACATCTGCTGTGACATCACCGATTGATTCTTCAGCTTTTTCAAAACAATAAAATAGAAAAAAGATCCCAAATAAAAACCTTCGGCTTGGTGCGTAATAAACGTTTCTTCCCCTTCCTGCGCCGTGAAGGTGGAACCTGAGCTGTAAACACTTGAAACATTAAATAAAGCGGCTGATGAAGGTGAGACGGCTGCTGGTTCGATAGTTACTTAACATTTCCCGTGCTAAACACGCTGCTTATCCATCAAATAGTCCGATTACAGGACTAATAGCCGAAGCCCGTGCAGGAATAATCCTTCATGCTTGGCTGCTGGTTTTTCCTTTTGAAGATCAGTTCCCTCGAGCGCCGGCTTGTTACAGAACCGACCGGCTGTTACGTTTAACCTGGTTCCCTCGAGTTCACTGGTGAACTTTTTCCCTCTTGACCTTTTTTCTTTCTGCGTCCGAGGCTGGAACAGGTCGAACGAGGTCAAACTGGGAGAATCCTTAACTCTTTGTGTTCGGTTCACAGACTTAGAATTTGCTTCCTTTCAGTTTTTATAGAACTGAACATCGACACGAACACGTTGAAACAAGTAGTGAACAGAAATCATCTGTGGCTCGTGGAAACTTTTAAAAACTTTTGTTTTTGCACAGTGAAATTAACCGTGGACTTCACATCAAATACATTTGGACGGTTAGCAATTTTTATATTTGCTCTACCACACATTCAAAAGGTCAGGAGCAATTTAAGGATATGTTTACGACCTCCTGGGGAAATCATATTTCAGTTTTCCTTCACGTTAGACGACTGATGGATCATCATTCTAAACATCTTTCTAATCTGACTGACAGTTTACGTGCAGGAGGGCGAGTGAGCACTTGGCTTTGACTCGGCCAGACGGGGGAATAGATCACAACGTGAGTGACACCTGAACCAGTGCACATCTGGTTCTGGGAGTGAACTCTCTCTCTCTGGGCCACACGTGGTTTTCATCAGGGCGACACGCTGCAGGGTCAACACCCGCCTGTAGGGAGAAAGCCCGAGGCTGGAACCCCCCCACTTGCATCTGGAGTCCTCCACTTGACCCACTACCAGACCTTAGACTTGTTGGTGCCCATCCCCTTGGTTCAGTAGCTCGTTCCTGCTGTACGTGAGGAGCCGTGTGGAAAACACAACTGAGAGAAATAGCAACGAAACAATAACAGAAAACAGATCAGGAAACATAACTTGAGTATAAATTTGACCCAGTGTGTGAAACAGAAGAGTCACAGTCTGATAGGTTACTGATTCAGGGTCAGATCTGAGGAACGAGTCATGATACGTAACAAAGGACAGAGCTGAAAGAAGGTCGATAGATTAAGATCATATCGTTTCTCAAGAAATAATCCAGATATTCAACATCTGTTCTTCCACCATCCTGAATTATTAATTTCTTTTTTTTGCGATCAGCCACTTCTTCTGCTTCAGGTATTTATGCTAAGCTAGGCTAACCACGTCATGATTTCAGCTCCACACTCACACTGAAAACATCGATAATCTTAACTCAGTCTCGTTAGGACAATAAATGTATTTCTCAAAACTCCTCTCAGACAGAAACTGTATCAGCAAAAGAAATGAAACTCAAGAAAGATGAACAAGTGTTTTCTGTCTGTCGACCTGCACGATACAAACCAGCCGTCGTGATCTGATCAATAAAACAAGAAATTCTTACTCTCAGAGCAAAACAACATTTCTCTGCTTTGCAATAAAAAATCTTTCTTTAACAGCTCCAAAGATCTGCCTCCCCCCCCGAGCTCCTCGAGAACCAAGGCTGTTTCTGTCTGGAAAACTTTGGCACTGCATAAAATCACAGTGTGTGAGAGTGTGTGAGAGTGTGTGAGTCCTATTTGTCATGTGTGGAGTGTAGATTGTGCGACGTCCAGAGCTGCACTAACGAAACATCTGAGGAAATGCAGGTGACACTTACTGTTTTACTTTTGCCCTCAATATCTCACACACACACATATATAAACACAGACACACACACACAGACACACACACACACACACAGGCACTAGGATACCTTCACCAGCATGGAGACGCACACTAATAGGTCGGCTGTTGTTTTTCACCCTCTCTGTGCCATCGGCGAGTCGTGGCATTATTTATCAAATTAATATTTTTCTGTATCGCCAGTGCAACCCGCCGCTCGGGGGGGTTTTCACCGTTTCCACTGCATCACGAGTTTCAGGGCCACGCTGCCCCAAAGAATGAAGGATACAATGGGTGGTTTATTACAGCATGTTTATTGAATTCCCAGATCAGTTTTATCTAGTTTCATGCACATGGGGCTCATTGGAGCCGGTTGGCCTTCAGGACGGAGATGATTCAAAACAACTACATGTTCTGATTCAATTATATTCGCTGAAACACAAGAACAGAGCAGAACGAAAGTTTGTTCAAGTCCCGAACCTGCAGCTCTGGACGTATTCTGAAGAGCCACCAGGTCTCAGATGAAGAGGAGAAAGGTATTTTGTTGAAATAATCAATGTCTCTTCATATTCACATTCACGGTGCCTCGCATTCTCCTCGGCTCCTGTTCCTCTGAACACAACCCAATAACCCAGAAAAGAGTTTGACATTGACAGATGCTTGTTCTTGCACTTAGCTGCTGCTTACATCTGGTTATGAAAGTGTAACCTAGATACAATATTCAAATATCAGCTCAAAGCAGCTTTTAAACAAGCAGCTCTACCGAGTTGTTACCGAGGCTCGACATCCTGGCTCCTGCTGAGGTGAGTGAGGACGCAACAGCTACTTCTATGATTTATTAATCCAGTATATATAATATGATACAAATACAAATTATATAAAACAGATTTTATGTGACCCAAAAAACACCAAAGATTTTCAAATCACAATAATATCAAACAGAATACCCTTGTTTTATTAATTGTTGGAATTATTGAGTTACAATTTTAGTATCATAGGTTGGTTTAAAGTTCTTGTTGTTCACCTGCTTCTCTCTAATGTCTCTGAAATCCTTTTCTATTAAAACACTAGAGAACAAACACATCCATGTTCACCTGCTCTGTTTCTCTTCTATCTTTCTCCGGGCAGCTCTCACACACACTGGCTGCTGCTCAGGAGACAGCGTGCATTCATATTTAGAGTTTTGTTATTTTTCTTCTGAACACAAAGAGCTAATAACTCACACAAAGCAGCGTGTGTTATTCCTGCAGCTATCGAACACACAACACGTCTCCTCAGGGATCCAGTCAGTGAGTGTGAGTGCTGCTCGGCTCCTCTGAAATCTTCACTGAACGAATGAAATACTTGGTGATGCAATATTTATCATGTATCACATAGAACAGTGTTTTATTTGCTGTTGGATGTATTCATTGATTTTGCAGTACTCTATTCTTAGTGTACACCCTTTGTTGTGTTATTATACTTATTGTTATAGTATTTCTTTGCACCACTTGATTAACCAGTTCTACTTTAATATCCTCTTTCCACCTGATTGGGGCTTGTCTGTCTGATTGTAGAACAGTTAGCTCCGCCCCCCCCCTCCCTCGCTCTCCGTGGGAGCGGGCCTCTCTCTCTCTCTCTCTCTCTCGCTCTCTCTTTCGCTCTCTCTCTCTCTCTCTCTCTCTCTCTCTCTCTCTCTCTCTCCCTTTCCCCCCCCGGCCCTCCGCCAACTGCTATTTGGCTGTGGAACATTATTTGGAATTCACACGAATTTGAAGGGGACACGGCGGGGGCAATTTCTCAGTGGGGGTGGAGTTCACAGTGGCGATGGGATTGTGTGTGTGTGTGTGTGGAGGGGTTTGGCTCAGCTACCAGTGTCTCTCAGAGGGAGAGCACTTGGCATTCATAGACTTAGTGGACAGAAATGGCAGCACTTTGTGAATGTCTCGATTGTTACTGACTCACAACACAACACGGTGTGGAGATGTTTAGGAGGGCGCAGGCAAAGGCCATCTTGGGCTTTTTTTATTCCTCTTTCTCTTCCTCTTTCTTATCTCTTCTTGTCTTTTCCTGGCAGAGAGGCGGCTTGTTAACTTGATCAGCGCCTGAAAGAGAGAGAGAATGATTTCATTAAGAACGGTGGCGGGTTTTTTTTTCTGCAAGACTGAAATTGTGCAGGCCCTCGTGGAGAAAAGAGAGAGAGAGAGAGCGAGGCTTGTGTGTGTGTGTGTGTCTGTGTGTGTGTGTGTGTGTGTGTGTGGGGGTGGGGTTGGCTCTACAATGGCTGCACAGTCTGACTGCTCCTCTGACAAAAGGATGTAATGTGGACGGGGGCTCTGAGGCGTGAATGAGATGCTTGTGTCATGTGTCAGATATGTTCCGAGATAGAAAATGGAAGTCATTTAAATTTCAGCGCTGGTTTATTCCCGGAGTCTGACGCTCCACGTGGCCACAGAGGATTTGAAAACATCACTCGTGGCTGCAAACGAACTGAAGCACCGACGATTTGCTTCTATTAGTCCCGGTCGAGTGACGTTGAGGCTCTCTCATATCGATAATTCTTCTGACTCATTTTTTTTCGTACGTTTTTGGCTTTAATACATTTTTCTATGAACCAATCAGCGTGCACATAAAACCCAGTGGGTGGAGCGTGATGCTATTTCCTCTGGGTCAGGGTTACAGCTACTGGCTCCAACTGGTGCGGCTCTGCTGCATGAATTATTACTAAGATCAACAGACATGAGCATAATCCAGCAGCCACAGTCACCTTTTCCTTGGCTCCCTGAGATAGATGATTTCGTTTTATTATAATGTTTACGACCACCTTTAAAAGCTTTAAATAGAAAAGCTCCACAATTCATCGCTGACCTCTCAAACCCTGGTGTCCCTGCACAAAGGAAGAGGAAGTGAAAAGTATAACAGCAAACTGAAACGTGAATATGTCCAACTTTTATTATATTCTCCCTGTTTTTGTTCATTTCGCCCCCCCCGACAATCCCAACTCTTATACGTGGACGTTTATCTGTCTCGATCCCGGCGTGAGGGCGATGAAGAGCAGGACCGGTGGGAAGGAGAAGAAGTAAAGAAAGATGTGTGAAGAAGAGGAGGAGGAGGAGGAGGAGGAGGAGGAGGAGGAGGAGGAGGAGGAGGAAGAGGAAGAGGAGGAGGAGGAGGAGGAGGAGGAGGAGGAGGAGGAGGGAGCTGTGTGAAGCCTCGCTGTGTCTCCTTCTAGAACCGGCCCTCTGAACTGGATGACACGCTCTGACAAAACAATCTGTGTGTGAGACACCAGACAGTTAAATGGATCCTTTCTTGTGTGAGCTGGAGGTGTGTGTGTGTTTGTGTGTTTGTGTGTTTGTGTGAAGCCGAGCAGCAGAGGCATGTCAGGGGCAAGAGGAGGAAGAGGAGGAAGAGGAGGAAGAGGAGAATGTACAGTGTTTGAAGGATGTTTGTATTTTCACACCTACTGTTCGTAAACAAGCTCCGCTGCCGAATGACGTCAAAGATCTGAACTGTGCAGTAATAACCTGGTTTATGGGCAACAGCAGGAATCGGTGCAATAAAGACGATTCTACATAAATATATATATGATTTTATAGCTTTTAATGTTATCTTTTTACCGTGGTTCTTTTATCTGTTTTGTTTTATTGCGTTACTGAATATGTTCTGACTTTTTCCCACATTGCACTTTGTGAAGCACTTTGTGATTCTGCTGCTATAAAAATAAAGATAGTAATAATATTAATTGTTTTTGCTCTATGTTCTGATGCTGTATGTGTTCATTATTAATATTTACATGTATTTTTGTGCTGTTTTTGCACTTTGAAGCTGCAGAAATTCACTGTGCAATGATAAATAAAGACTTTTAAATAAGATTTTATAAAATTCTCTTCTAGTGCGTCTGTGGCTGCTTGGTTTCCTTTTGCTCCCATGCCGACCAATCACAGGCCTGAATTACAGTTGTGACATTTGGATTAAATCTATTTGATGATGGTGAAAATCGTGTGAACCAGAGTTCGGGGCATCGGCTGGACGGCTGAAAAAAGAACTCCCTCACAAACACTGTCACGTCTTGTCCTTCTGCTCTTCCTGGTGGTTTGAGCCTCTCCCTCTGCACGATGATGCCATGTTGGAATTCTTCTCAAATCTGGCATCACCAGAATTCCACCTCCTACCAGGGAGTGAAATCATTCGCCAGCCACGGTGACGTGCACGAGCATCAACCTCAGAAACAGGTCTGCAGCTTTGAGCCGACACCAGAGCTTCTGGATGGAAACTATTACCGGGTTAAAGCCCAGGCTTCAGTTGTCTTCCCTAAAGGCAGATCTGGGTCTAATCTCAGTGTGTGTCCTCCCTCACTCGCACAACACACAAACACTGTGTCACTGTGTCTATACGTGTGCTCTCGTGTGTGCAGGACCGAGCTTCAAACACCAAACAAAAGTGTCTAAGTGGCAAAATGGAGGCTGTAACTCTGATGAAATACATCTTCACGAGCCGAAGCTTTCTTTCAGCTGCACTCGGGGTGATTCTGTGGATGATACACACTCAGGATGATACACACTCAGGATGATACACACCCAGCGAGGACGGAGCAGTGAGTGCACGTCGCCTTGTGTCGTGGTGCTAAGTCATTCTTCACCCCCCCCCTCCTCCTCCCCCCCGCTGCCTCCATTGAACGGTTCCACTGAAGCAATGGAGGCATTGTGTCGAGAAGCAGGGCCGGATATGGGCCTCTTGTGTCAGGCGATGCACCAGCTACAGGCTTGTTTGTGTGTGTGTTGTTGTTGTGTGTGGGTTTGTTGGTGACACAACCTCGAGGAGAGTTTGCCTTAAGATGTCTTTGTGTGTTTTTTCTGCATGGGAAAAAGGCGTGATGCTTCCTTCATCAGTCGGCTTCAATTCAGCGTGGATGAAAGAAGCCCGACTCGGAGCTTCGTTAGCTTTCTGCCACTCTCTTTGTTTCCTCTTTTGTTTGGCAGATTAAAAGCGGCACAAAGAATCCATTTCACGTGACGCATATTTCAGCTTTTTCATCATCGTTTCATTAAGAAGAAATGAAAAGTCAATTTAGTGTGAAGAGTAATTGTCAGCTCGTCACACAAAGGACAATGGCCCCGAAATGTCCTTTTCCTATTTCTCTAAAACTGAAGGTTCAGGCCCGTGTCACTCTCTGCTCACTTGTAGAAGTTTAGGTTCTAATATCTGGACTGTTCGGCTTCCTGTGAGCAGACTATCACAATAAGAGCCAGAAACTGATGGTTTGATTTGGGGGTCCAGGCCCCGGCTGCAGCGAGACTACAGACAAACACAACTCGTCTGGACAAACACCAACAGACTCCTTTAATAACATCTCCAAATAAACCAAACAGGAGCCCGGGCCACGGCTCAATATCGCAGCTATGCTATGGAAACACTGGCGTATTAACCTCAGGCTTATTGAGCCCTCCCAGTCCTCTGCATGTTCAATCAATGTCGAACACATCCCGACCCGCGTGCCGTTCATTACCAGACATTATAAGTAATGTTATACCTCGGCTTTAAACATGGCCATCGACCTCGGGGCCAGTTAATGATGGAAAAATGATATCATTTGCAGAAATGTTCCTTTGTAAGCTGACCCCGAAAACCACACGGGGGTCTCTTCATCTTGACCATGTCGGCTATCGATTTCCACTGAGGATAATGACTTTTTATGGCCGTAATATATGAGGGGATGTTTGATGTCGGCTGATCTGTTTGCTCACTGTGGCCCACTTTCATTGCCATTGTCAGGGGAGTCATATCGTTGGAAAGCTAGAAGCAATATATATCAGAAGACGCTCTGCGGACATTGCTTAGCAGACTCCCACCTCTGGTTTCAGGGCCGAGCTCGGGTTCCAGCCGCGCTCTCTGCTCGGGGGGGTTCTTACAGCATCATGTGCCATTCAGCCGTTAATCACATGTTTGAATATAAAAGGTTTAGGTTGTTCCTTTACTCTGAATCCTCACTGGAGCTGCTGTGTTCAACTCTGCAATCTAATGTTTCTATACATACGTTACGAAGAGTACTAATGATAGAAGCATCCCCATTAAGGAACATCATGTTTTTTCGAATTAAATCTATCACTGAGTATTCACAGTTTTATTAGGAACCTTTAAACCTTTAAAAAAAAGATGGATTCATACTTTCTCCTTTTCCTTGTTTATTTTGAAGGTTATTTGTTGTTATTACTCTTTTTGAGTTTGCAGAGAAATTCCTCAAAACAGAGGCAGTAAAGAATCCTTTGTGTTACTGTAGCGACGACAAAATATAACTAATTTCGTTAATGAATGAGTCTTTTCTCTCCGTCTGCCAAACTGCACATCTGTAATAAAGCCAATCATCCCAGGGACGGTGGATCTGTTCCGTCTATTGTCTGGGGACGTCATGGCTCTGACCTTTGACCCCACCCCACCCCCTGTGGCTATTGCTTGCTTGTAATGTCGGTGATCCAGGAAATGAATCTCCTCCTACTTCTCAAACTCATTTTGTGCAGCTCTGGATAAGAGCCTGGTACCGGAGGAATGAACTGATATGTGAAGGAGAGAATGCAATATTCTCCCTGGGCTCGATGGAATGTCCATATCGCTCATTGTCTAAAAACAATAAAGAGAAAAATGTTTTATCAGGTATTCCTCTTGCTGTGGATCGGATCCGTCCGTGCGTCCATGAGGGACACGGACACGTCTCTGCTGAACAGGGACAATCTGCACTATGTTAAGTGAGTAAGCCTAGGAAAGGATTTCTTGACATTGACCTATCACACAGGTCGGAGGCCGCGCGGTGTCCAGCAGCATCCGAGAGGTCATGTGGTCGTGACCTTTCCAAAGGGCAGCGACCAGGCTCTTCTGGCCGAGCTGAGAGGAATTACCTCGGGCAGCATATGGATAATGACCCGGCAGTCTGGCTCAGCTCCAACACGCCGCCCCAGAAGGAAGAGAAACACACTCCTCCCTCGCAGGGTTAATGGACGCATGGATTTTTTCCTTCTTCGCTGTCCAATTTATCTCGTTCTTATTGGCATTACCCTTTTGCCTCGGTGCTCCGGCGGGGGGGGGAGGGGAGGCCGAGGGAAACACGAGACCGTAATGAGATATCGCAGACGTTGCACCATGTAGAATTTCTGATGATCATATTACACTTTGTCGATAACCAACAGAACGTATTAAATCAGGAGCTTTTCGGCGTTGCCCTGGATCGAGTGGCGCAATTTCACCACCCACTTTTTTTTTCATGGGCTTTGTTAAAGGAGAGAGATTCTCGTTTGGCCTCCTGTTCCTCGGATCAACCTGTGAGGTTAGAGCGAAGGAGAAGAAGAGAATTACTCACTGGTATCGTCTCGTCCAGGATGATGACGTAGAGTGGAGACGGAGGAATGAGACGAAACGTTTAGAATCATAAAAGAGAATTGTTTTTTATCACGAGCCAGAGATGAAAACTATTATCAGATAAAGTACAGGCAGCCATTTATCCATTAATCTTTTATTAATGTCACAAATTTACAAATGTTTCTCAACAAATATTTAAATATTGCAGTTCTAAATGACTCAATGATGCAATTTCATGATACATTTTTTACTGAAACTCTGGAGATTTATTAGATGAGTCATGCACGGGTCCATTTTTACAAACCTGCGCCCACCAGCTTTGAACCCGACCTGTAACACAACTCAAATCTGCCCCTGTTAACACGTGACCTTTGACCTGTGAATTAAACAAACCACCACAAACACAATCACTCACAGCAGATGGGTTGT
Organism: Pseudopleuronectes americanus; assembly: GCA_038501795.1. Lineage (NCBI taxonomy): Eukaryota > Metazoa > Chordata > Actinopteri > Pleuronectiformes > Pleuronectidae > Pseudopleuronectes > Pseudopleuronectes americanus. Next base: position 68,732 of record JBAMIH010000117.1, read on the forward strand.
GTCCGCCCCTTCCTGAGATGTGTTCCCTCAGCGATAACGTGCCGAGCTCACGTCCCTCAAAAGCTAATTTGTCTTTATTTGATTCATTCTGATGGTTCTAGCTCAGTTCCCTTTTTCCCGCTGCTGCAAGAACATTTAGTTTCAGATGAACTGACACTTTATTTATCTCACAGATTAATTTCAGGCTTTTCTCTGTTTCCTTGTGTCTGTGGAACCTGCTCTGACTGCAGCTGAGTGGCTTGTGTTCCTTCAGAGGATCAATCCAAACCACATGCAGTGAACTACACCTTCCTCAGAGCCCATGTGACTCCTCCAATGAAACTTTGATATGATTAACTCATCCGTCATGATGTCATGGAGTCTGCCAGTGAATTTACACACCTAAAGAGCCTGGGCTCTATAAAAATACACACACACACACCCTCACGCACATACTGTATTCTCACACTCGCACACACCCATGTTTGAAACTCACCCTTACAGACAGAACACACCCACAGACACACACATGTGGGAGCAGCACGATGATGTCACCCTGCACACTTAATATCCAGTGGCTTTAAATCCACTCCCGGCCGAGTGGAAGTGACTGAGCGCGAGGAGCCTAAGTGGCTCGGTGGAGCTGCAGCGAGAGAAGCACAACAACACTCCAGAATTATTATTACGCTAATGTGCCTGTAAAAAAGCCACTAGATATTACCTGCTGCTTCCAGTGAGTGTCTGCCGGCTGACAGATAGCGAGCGGCACCGAGCCGCTGGCAAACCGCCCGGCCTCACCGGACAAGGTTAAATCCTTCAATTGTCATCACGGAAGTTTTAATGAAAACGTTTGTGGTTGTTTTCAGGTGATTAAGTGGATCGTTGGATTTTAAAATGCATCTTTACATGTTCACCTTTTCTTTTCATCTCAAACTAGCAATTTAGAATCTAAATATAATGATTTAGAATATCAAACTAACGTCTTTGAATCTTGATATAACAACCTAGGATCTCAATAACAACATTAAGAATCTTAATGAAAAAATGGTAAATCTAGAAATACAGATGTTTAATCTCAATATAATGACCCAGGATCTTAAATTTACAACTTGGAATCTGGAAATGACAACCTAGAATCTCAATAAACGATTAAGAATCTTGAAATAAAGATGGAGGATCTCAAAAATAACAACTGGGAATCTTGAAATATTGACTTAGAGAGTAGAAACTTGGAATCCCTGATCTAAAAGTATATTTTCTCACGTTTTACTCCCTGTTCTCTTATTTCTATCTTCTCTGTTTGTTGTAAAATCAACACTTAACGCAGGTCTGTCCTTAATTGGTAAATACTGTTTTTAATTCACCAATTAACAATCTATGAAGCTCAATATTTCCTCAACAGATGGTTTAAAAAAGGCCAAAATCTTCATCTTCACAACACACTTCATACGGTGAAATGTCTGAGAGAAGTTCTGAGCTTCTCACCGAACAGAAGAAGAAGCGGCGAAGTGGAAAATGATCCAAACTAATCGTTGGGTCTGTGAAAAATAAACTGAGGCAGATTGCTGATAAAACACGAGTTTATGAGTCGACTGTAAAACGCTGTTGTTAGAGCTCTCGTTGTTTTTTACAGAGTTCCACTGTGAGTGTTTGTGTCCGTCTTCATATCTGCATCCTGTGAGGCAGCAAATAGAATCATCCAGACTCCAGAGTGACTCTCAGACCAACTGGTGGAAAACGAGAGAAAGCTCCATCTGTCTCATTCTGCTTCCAGCAGAACTTATATGTCCGCCCGGCATGACACTCGTCTCTGTAAACACTGGACATGTTTACTGTGTTTATGTTATGTTCCCTCACAACAGATAATTCAGATCTCACCACCTCATCCCCACAATCCATAATCATAATCATCACACAGCAGGAAAAAGGTTGGAATGAATCTCTGTGATATTTTACCCCTGGAGAAACAATCTGGATTTCAGAATGTGGTGATTCAGGAGTTTGGATTTGACAGTGAGTTCAGCTTTTTCCATTTTCAACATCCGAGACGGTTTTGATGAGCCAGGTTAAAGTTATCATGTCAAAACCAGCAGTGATGTATTTCATCAAAAATATGATTTAGTCTACAACTCAAAACACACACACACACACACACACACACATACGTCACGACACGTTTGAGCGCAACAAAGTTATTCCTCAGGGTCAAGTTTGTCCTTGAGAATCTGAGGAGTGAAGTTATTATCTGAGCCGTGAGCCATCTGTCCGATCTGCAAGGGACCCTCCTCCTTTAGTGAGCGTCTGAATGGAAAGATTAGGTTTTTATATATATTTTGATATATATAAATATACTGTAGAGCAGCTCTGAGTTTGCTGCACGTATCTAATGCGTCTGGTCCACCTCAGCACGTCTCCACTCCCGGGTCTGAGCCTCTCAGGCACATAAACAAACCCGTCACTATTAGAACTCGGCGCTGCCCTGACCCTGCGTTACTTCACTCCATCCAGCCAGAGTCTGCAGCTCGGTGAGTCAGCTTCCTATCGGAGTCACGGTGGAATCCAGGAAGGAGAGTGAGGCCCAGATCTCTCAGCTTAGCTAGAACTGCTGATCTCATCCAGCCACGCTTTGGTTTCCCGTAACAGTCGAGATAGGACGTTTCAGTTTCCCTATGTGAGTGCAGGAGCTGTGTGTGTGTGTGTGTGTGTGTGTGTGTGTGTGTGTGTGTGTGTGTGTGTGTGTGTGTGTATACTGTCCCTGTGTAAAACAGTTTACAAAGAAATAAGCTCTATCTTACATCTGAGCACAAAGCAGCTGGAAACACAGCACAAGTCTTTGCAGGTTTCCAAGAAATTCAGTTTGTAATTTTTTCCATCTGAGCGTCTATGACACCAGGTTCAATTAAAGCTCAGGTTGGTGATCCTGGAAGAGTGAGCAAGAGCAGGTTTAAGAGACAGGGTCCAGCCCTTTATAACCATGCAAGCTTTGCAGGAACCTTTTTCTGCAGCTAAACAAGGAAAAGCAGATTTAAACATGCACTTAAATGCACTTTACAACATGTGCTTGCATCATGAGGTCAATATGCAGTGGACTCTTGTCTTCTCTAAGTGCTTGAAGAAGAAATCATTGTTATTTGACCTGAACCTGCAGGGCCTTGGTTCTATCCCATGATTTTCAACATTCAGAAACACGTCTAGGATCTGGTTTCTCGTGCTTGATCCAGAAGTTTGAGTAAAACTATTACGTGCATCGTAACTTGCTCGTTGCAGTCGGACTGTTGATTTTGAAACATCTGTGGTTAAACAAGCCTGAACCGGCTTTATTTTACCTTATCGTATTTATGTGCTGAAGAGGACTGAATGGAGCGTAGCCTTGCTAAGCCGAGTGAAAAGGTAGAATCCTTTGTAAGCGGCTGAAAAGACGCAGCACTCAACAGGTTCAGGGGATTCAAATGCCACAGGAGACTTATCAGCCGTGTGGGAGGCAGATGAAGGGTCCGCTCCAGCAGAGGCTCTCATCAAAGCAGTTCTGTGCAAATGTAACACAAAGAAGAAAATCTAAATCGAAAAGGGAAGAGAGGATTAAATGCTCTGAGCTGGAAGCGTGCACGTCCACGACTCAGTTCCATATATGAAGTGTTCCTACAGATTCTAGTCGTCGCACAGGCCCATGTTTAGACACAGCCCGGTACGTGCCGAGAGGCTGAGCGTGGCCACGACACCCAGAATAGGAATTGTTTACAGAAGCTCTGTGGCGCTGATTTAAAGTCACTGCGCCGAGAAGAAATGACTCAAACAGCAAAACACTGCAAAGGGTTTTTAAAGCAGAGAATAAGCTCTGACGCAGCTGGAACCCGGTGTTTGACTCCGGTGATTGACTCACTGCAGGAGTCGCCACAGCAGCTGGATTCATGTCAAAGCAGAATCACAAGTCTCCAGGAATGAGACTATGTTTGTGTCCTTAACGTTGAGCGGCTGAAACATCACGTGGGTCTTGGCCGAGGGCACCGCTACCCACAGCAGAAGAAGAAGAAGAAGAAGAAGAAGGAGAAGAAGAAGAAGAAGAAGAAGAAGAAGAAGAAGAAGAAGAAGAAGAAGAAGAAGAAGAAAGAAGAAGAAGAAGAAGAAGAAGAAGAAGAAGAAGAAGAAGAAGAAGAAGAAGAAGAAGAAGAAGAAGAAGAAGAACAGCCAGGCTCATTTATGTTGGATCATTTTATTTACAGTAGTAGAGTTGTGAATTTCCATTTCAGAATTTCTCTTATAATGTTCCTCGGGGGATAATTTAATGGTAAAACCTAAACTTTTTGATATTTCATCATTGATGAATTACAAATCTGAGCTGCAGCAAATTCTGGATATTTCTCTCTGCAATTAGAAAGAAACTTATTGAAGAATTAATTGAAACAATTAACCTGCAATCAGAAATGCAGATTAAAAACGATTGAATTTTTTCACAGGAAACAATTTAATTTTGTTGATTATTTGTTTGTTACAGATTTTAAATTATCAATACTTACTTGTTTATAAATAAAAAACACTTTCGTAAATCAGAACGGAAAAGTGTTCACAAACAACTGAGAGATTCGAACAGAAGAATACAAACAGTACCACAATCCACTGGACCCCAGTGACACAACACTGCAGGTGCATTTCCACAAAGATGATTTAAAAAAATAAAAACCAAGGCTGAATGAAATGGACGTCACATGAACACAGAAACAAAGTGTGAGTGAACTCCAGTGTGTCCTTGAGTGGTTGAACACTCGGGTCCTGCTTAGTATTCTGTGGCCCCGGTGGTTCGATTCCCACAATGCTTTGTCCTCGCTCTTGACTCGGCTTCACTGGAAGTTTCGTCATGTCACCACTGAGCTGCGCGGCTCTTCCAGCCTCCAACATCAGAGGCTCTGCACAGGCTGTAAGCATGACTAAATCCTTGCTGGAAAAATACCAACAGTGAATCCCCCCCCCGGCCCGTCTCTGCAGGAACAATTCCCCAAAGCGTCGTCCTCCACAGCGCGGCCCTGCAACATGTGTAATTAGGTATAAAATACAGCTGTTTGGAGGGCGGGGACGACGCGGGTGGCTGTTACACAGAGGGGCTCCGAGGCCGGGGGGGCCGCGCGGAGCCTTGAGCTGCCAGTGCACAGAGACAATTAGGTCCAAATGAAAAATTGATTTCCACTCATACTGAATGGATGTTAAAACAAAGCAGGTAATAAATAGCAGCTGGCGACAGGCCGGAGGGCCGCAGCAGACCGAGCCCCTTGTTAGCCGCCGCAGCGCCGGCCTATCGATCGCCCGCGGTGACACAGGCGACTCTAAACGGGGCCGAGAAGATTTATGATTCAATAAACATATCAGGGGGACCGTAGATTGTCCGTGGCAACGTGGGGACACGGGTGTGCCACCTGTGATATGTTCCCACTGTCGGACTCAGCCGCTTCCTGTCCGCTGCCGGGCCGCCGACAGCTGATGGAGTAAACACGGAGCTGCCGTGGATCAGAGTATTGAGTTGTGTAGCGAGGTCAAGCTGTGTTGTTCGACACGACATGTATGAAGCTGGGGCCTGACGTGATGAACAAGGAACAAGCTACTCAGAGGCTTTTGTTTTATGAGCCACTGAACGAGTTAGAAGACAAAAAGGGATCTGTTCAAAAAGATGGATACATTTCCCTTGGGATCAACAAAGTATCTTTATATCTATCTATCTATCTATCTATCATATCTATCTATCTATCTATATCTATCTATCTATCTATATCTATCTATCTATCTATCTATCTATCTATCTATCTATCTATCTATCTATCTATCTATCTATCTATCTATCTATCTATCTATCTATCTATCTATCTATCTATCTATCTATCTATCTATCTATCTATCTATCTTTCTATCTGGATGTTTGTCACCAAGATGTATATTGGAAGAAGTTGTTTTTATACATTCAATTATCTTATATAATTTATTTTATTTAATATATGAATATAGCCCATAATAGTTAGGATACTTAGGAACTTTCTAACATAATACAAAATGAATAAATATGGATTTAAGCAACTTACCTGCACAACATGAATTTGTAATGAGTGTGAATTCTGCTGCTCATTTACACTCAGCATCAATATTTAGTGTGAAAAAGCCTTTTTTTTTATTCACACGTGACATTTGACTCGTCACCACAGATCAGAGGTGTTACTAACAATATGAAACGTGCCAGTGAATCCAGACGCTGAGCGAACGCCACGACATCACAACCACGACACCGGAGCAGGTGGGAGGAATCCCCGTGTCGGTGTTTACGCCTGTGTGTGCATTTATGGAACGTTGATTTGTCTTGGGGTACAATAAAGATTCCAATATGAAGGAATAAGATTATTATCCAAACGATAGATAAATATTGAATAAAAAATGTCTGATTTCTACATTATTATGAATTCCTTGTGGTAAAGTAATGTCCTTGAGGCTTGATATTTTACAGTTTAACCAGATATTTGATTATAAATAACTGAGGAAAACACAAATACAACCTAACGTATAGAACTTTAATTATAATAATGTAATATGTAAACAAATGTGCATCTTCCCTGTGTTGATGAGTCTGGTTCTGGTCTCTGCTCAGGTGAGGTGGGTGGAGTTTAACCTGGGATCAGCTGAGGTCAGCTGAGGTCACACACACTCACAGTTATTGCAGGAATGAGTCATTTTTAAAAGTGGAAGTGAATGTTCGGAAATATCTTTTGCAGATTTGCAGGTTTTCACATTTTCAACTGCACACACACACTAATAACTATGAGTCCCTTAGATTTGTGTGAATATTCATATTTGTCAAAGAGTGCTAAATCTAATTCTGGATCTGACATCTCCAGATTTCTGAGAATGAGACGTTAACGTTGTATCGGCAAATAAAATTATGAACTTTCATATAGTTGCCTGATGATACTGGAGAAAAGACGTGAAGTAACGGCTGCTTCCTGGTTTCTGTGTTGTTGATTTGTCTCCGTGGAGTCGAGGGTCGTGTGTTTTGAGAATCCGTCCTCCTCCGTATCTGAGGCAGGATTTTCTCCCTTGAAGCGACGCAGGGAGTGTGATAGCATCATCGCTAATCTCCGAGGGGCTCTGTGTGCACTTAGCACAACTCAGTAAATCAAGAGTGAGCATGGATCTTCAAAAGAGACAGATGGAGGGAGAGAAAGGGCAGAGAGACGGAGACAGACGGGAGGACGGAGGCTGTAGAAACAGAGCTGGTGGAGATGTGAAGGGAAAACAGAGAGAAGCAATTAGTCAATGAGACGGAGGATTTCAAAAGAGGGAGTTCAAACGCTAATTACAAAACGGTGTGAATTTCAAGAAGCAACATCGCCGAGTTTGAAACAGAGCATCTAAGAAATAAGAAACTGGGACTCGTCTCCACTTCCTCCAAAACATCCAGAGTCTGAGCAGAAGAAACATGTTGAATAAACTGACGGATGATTGTGAAAAAATTATCTGATTTGCATTTTTCCTATATCGCTAGGTCCGTACATGACCAGCCAGCCACTAGGGGGCGATCAACCCCCGGTACGCTTCACTGTCCAGGAGCTACGTGAGATTCTGTGACACGTGTGGAGGTTGTGTTTTCATCTGCGTTTGATTATTAGCTGGATTACAAAATAACCCCACCTATTACACGGACTGCAGGAGTTTCGAGGACATATAGATGTGAAATGTCAGATCCAATGTAAATCAGGATCTAGTGAATTTAGATGTGGATTCATGAGGGGAGGGTTGTTCCTCGTAGGAGATCTGAGCTCAGTTGAAGGCCACAGTGACATTTTGAATCCTGCTCCACTGGAGAAACACTATCTAACTGATGTTTGATGCTTTTAATGACACAATAATAAGTCAAGACGACAAAAGAATGATTTGAAACAATAAACCCCAAAGCCTTAGAAACTAAAATCTATCTTGTGTCTAATTAAATAAATATTTATCTTTATCTGAATCTGTTCTGCAGCTTTAATCAAAATGCTTTCATCAATCCCTTCTCGAGCGTCCGTCCATTTATATTTGTTTTTCATTTTCTGAATGTATTTGTTGTGTTTGAGACAGGAAATGAGAAGCCTCCCACTCAGGAGCTGAAAGTGTTGTTGTACAAACGTCTTTCAGAAGCAGAACTGTTCTCATTAGCTGAGTTATATCTCATCGGCCTGAGCCAAAGAAACAAACCTTATTTATTTTGTTATGGCTGTTTGACTGAAGCCAAGCGACAGACGCAGGAGCCACAGAGAGAAATGAGAAGGACTCAGGAGCCAACTGCTGCTGCAATGAAGCTTCTAACCTGAATCTGCATGAATCTGCAAACGAAGCAGAACCCCGGGTCACCAGCACATGTCGGGGTGGGAAACTAGTTTCTGTTATTCAGAAGTTTAGCAGTGGAGTTCAAATCCTAAAGCTCCGACCACCTGACACTGTTCACTCTCAGGCAGGCAGCTGCTTTCCTCGTGAGGGAGAGTCCATCTTTCCAGGTGTTGGGACCACCGCAGTGGTTTGGACCAATCATCGTCCTGCGAGGGAGGAAGCACTGGCAGCGACGGGTGCGTGTGATGACAGCGGCTCAACTACAGAGGTCAGAGGTCGCTACAGCATCAGGTACATGAGAGGTTACTCTGGAAGAAGAGCTAATACCAGTACACCGATACGAGAGGGTTCAATCCCCTGACCGGTGTTTCTTTATGTTTTTAAATCGTCTGTTTTTCTCCAAACAGTTTCCTGTAAAAACATTTCCAGATGTTTCTATGTATAAAACATCTGGGATCTCATGTGTGTAATCTACTGGAATTATGCTAATTCAACCAACAAGTCTCCATCTTCTCAAATCATCACAATTCTTCACCAAAAATGGTCAAAGTGGGAAAATCATTCACTCTTTTATTCTTTTTTTAAATGAAAGAGTTTCCAGTATCTTCTCTAAACTTTACACATTTCTAAACTTTCACACTTCACTCAGGGTGAAAACAGGAACTTGAGCAACTTAAGATTCTATTCTGGTAAAACAAAAACGATCAGAAATGCCTGAACTAGTCTTACTGTTACTATTTACTGACAATGGAAAGTATTGGACATTATGATTATTAAGAATAAACACATTTCAAAATATGTGTCCGTCCAAACATTTGTATTGTTGCCTTCATTGGAAACCTGACTTTGTAGACTAACAGAATATTGAGATAATGACAGTGTCAATAAATCACATCAGCTGCTGCATCTACAAAGAAGAGTTGTGTGTGTGTGTGGATGTGCGCGTGTGTGTTCATTAGAAGTTCATATGTTTTTAATAAGTCTCTTTATTAAAGCATCTCTGAGGAATGTGGGTGCAGTCGACTGGAGGATGACATCAACCACAAACACCCTCCACCACTCCACACACACACACACACACACACACACACACACAACCACACACACACACACACACTCCTGGAGAAACGGAGACGGTGAATCATTTTGTCAGTTCAACACAAATCAGTTTCATCCCATCTTGTTTTCACTGCTACACCGCCTTCCCCAGGACCGTGCCTCTGTTTTCCAGTAAGTTCTTTCAGTTCCAACATGTTCTAATCAAAACATCTTTAAGCATCAAAGGATTGTATCAGGATTTGTGACATATTGTTTTGGCACCGACGCGTCACCTTTCCAGCCCGATGCCGAGAAGCGTTTGTCACGGTAACTCAGGGATCTTTCCCTCGAACCCTCTCGCCTTGCACAAGTTTCTCCACCTGTCATTTCACTGGAAAACGAGTCCCACAAGGAACCTGCATGATGATGAGGGGGAAGCGGGTGTGGGGGGGTGGAGGGTGGAGGGTGGAATTCCCAGCAGCAGCAGCAGCAGCGGGTGAAACCTGAAATCCCCTCAGGGCGGGAGTTTTGAAATATTCATCTCTTCTTTATCTCGGCCTCTGAACGTCTCATCGTAAAATCCTCGACCTTCTGTGCATTTGGTTTTAAAGCCGGTTTGTTTTGGTCCCGACGTCTAATCCAATAAATGTAATTTCTTCCCCGTGACTTGAACCGAGATGTTGATGCCGGATCTTCACGTTCTATCCTCCGTGAAATGCCAGGAAGCTCTCCACCACGAGGGTCGAGCTCTTAGTCAACGCTTGTCTCTCTCTCTCTCTCTCTCTCTCTCTCTCTCTCTCCCTCTCTCACATGTTAATTACCGTGGCATCGTGGGAAAAAGCCCCTGATGTTTTGTGGTCGTCTGCGAAACGTCGGGCGATTGCAACACTCCGGGCGATCGCGTCCCATTATGACGACGCTGGGATGTGTTTGAACTCGCTAGGTTTGGTTCCCCACAAAGCGGAGGCGTGAGTGTGAGGCGGTGCGGCGTGTGAGGAGGAGGGATCGAGTGAGATGGTGGAGGGAGCGGGTGTGAGCGGTGCGTGAGCGGGTGTGAGTGTGGGGTGTGAGTGGGGGGGGTGTGTGGGGTGTGGGGTGTGTGTGGGGGGGGGGAGTGGGGTGGGGTGGGGTGGGGGGGGGGGCGGGGACGGCGGGGGGGGGTGGGAGGGGGGGGGGGGGGGGAGGGTGGTTTGGGGGTGGGGGGGAGGGGGTGGGGGGGCGGGGGGGGGGGGGGGGGTGGGGGGCGGGGGAGGGGGGTGGGGGGGCGGATGGGCGGGGGGGGGCGGGGGGTGGGAGGGGGGTGCGTCGGGAGGGGGGGGGAGGGGGGGGCGGGGGGAGAGGGGTGGGGGGGGGTGGGGGGGGGGGGGGGTGCGGGGGGCCGGGGGGGGGCGCGGGAGGGGCCGGGGGGCGGCATGGGGGGGGGGGCGGGGGGGGAGGGGCGAGGGGGAGGGGGGGCGGAGGGGTGGGGAGGGGGAGGGTGGGAGGGGGCATGGGGGAGTAAAGAGGAGTTGGGGTTGGGGTGGGTGGAGGGATGGATAGGGGGGGGTGGCGCGGGTGGGGGGAAGAGGGTAGGAGTGAGCGGGGTGGGGGCAGGGGGGTGTGCCGAGGGGTGCCTGAGGCGGGCGGTGGGCGCAATGAGTTGATGGATTTGTGGCTGTTTAGGGGTGGTTGTTGGCATAGAAGGCATTTGAGGTTGGGTGTTGGTTTGTGTGGGGGTTTTCAGGTGCTGGGTCGTGGTGGGCGGCGTGGGTGGTATGGGCATGTGGTGGGCGGGGGGCAAGTGGCGGTCGAGGTTGCTGATGGGTCAGCAGAGGAGGAGGGGAGGCTTTGCAGTTTGGAGTCAGGAGCGGTGGTGGGGGAGAATTGTGTAAATTAAGCGTTGTGGGGGGGCATCATTGTTTTCTTGTGTTTTGGGTAGCAAAGGCGGCGGTTGGGGGGCCTGGGTGGGGGTGGGGGGGATTCTGGTGGCGGTCTTTGGTGGGTTTTGTTCTTTCGAGGGGGGGGGGGAGAAATAGTTGTGTTG
>JBAMIH010000118.1:0-78315 GCA_038501795.1 Pseudopleuronectes americanus
AAAATAACTAATCATTATTGACTTTAAGAGTGATCCTATAAAACCCAGTAGCCACAGTGATTAACTGTCCATGAAGAAAATGTTCATATGAAACAGGAAATAAACGTATAAATGTTTGCACAGTAATACTGAGTAAGGGAGAAGCTCGGGAGATGGAAAAAAGAGAGGACATAGAAATGTACTTACTCTGTTCCTGCTACTAACAAGTTCAACTAAACCAACTGAGCTGCTCAATGTCACTCACTTCGGTATGTGTGCTTGTGACTCATTGTAATACAGCATGCGAGCGCATTGCCAGCAATCTTTAATTCAAATACCGGCTCCTCCGACTTGACTGTTAACTGTCCTGTTTGTTCTGTCCTCATGGCTGATCTGTAGGAGTCTATTTTTATACCCTTTTTTTGTTTCATGTACAGTAGAGATGCCTTCTTTTTGTATGTATATACTCTGATTTTTCCCAAGTTGCATGCAGGGATACCCTTGCCCTGCATTGCTCCCAGGCAATACTAATATTGCTCACCTCCAGAGTACATCAGGGAGAGCCCACGCTGGGTGTGGATGACTAACTGGTCCAGGACAAATCCACCAGTGCAGCATTCCTTCCTCTCATTATGTCTTTTAATCTGCAGGGTGCCTCTAAAGGACCAGCCAGGTCTCCCAGAGGCAGCATACAATGGCGAAGTGAATTGCTTCTCCTCACGTAAGTCTTGGAATTTCAGTAAAATTACCTGAGAACGCAGCACTGGCTAAGACACACCTTCTATATAAACTAACCACCTGGGTTTCAGGGTTAGTTTCAGCATAAGATTTGAAAAATGAGCCTCGCTCTTTCAAGATCCCCACTGACAAGCTGTTGCTGGTGCAGGGGCGAGGGGCGCCCACCTTTGATCAAGGTTATGAACTTTTCAAATATGATATTTAATACATGATATACAGATGTCAGTAGACTGTATGTAAGCATTGGCCTGGTAATGATCTAAGACGGTTTGAAACACTAGGTGTGTTTATGAGAATGTTTAACCCTAAAAGTAGTTAAATGAATTGGTAATAACTGATCTCACTAATATTTGATACAGCTCAAACAGATTCAACTGTGCAGCATCTCTTTAATATTGTGATGCTGTCTCTCATTATATGATTAGTTAATTTTTTCATGCAATATCTTGAACATTCTAACAGAGAGAGGAGCCGCAAGTCATTTGCTCAGAAAACTCCAGTTTAAAGTTCCCCTCGATGGAGTCGCTGATTCGTGGCTGTGCCAGTCGAGCAGAAAGTCTGTTCCGCTCTATCCCTCCAAAGACAACTTGGTCGCAGCTCTTCGCGGGGAGTCCCTGACTCCCTTTGGGAGAAAACGATTCCCCTAGGTGCCCCCACATACGATCCCCCTTCAGACATAGAGAGCGAAGCTGAGGAGACCGCAAGCCACAGCAGAGTCCCTCTCCCAAAGAGCAGACTGTTGCACCGACTGCTCCAGGTGGAGAGTAGTCTGGGGAAGTACAGAGGGAAGTACTCAGAAGGTGAGAGTCGCACAGTCCCAAAGAGATTCAAATGTTTATACAAATGTTTAAAGAACAAACATTCTGTTTTGTATTCTCATTGAGGATTTTTTTCTCTTTCCGTTTCTTCTTCTTGTACGTATCTCCCCCTTTGTATTTGGCAGCTGGTTACTGCGTTCCGAACAGTCCAGCGAGATAAAGTAAAAAACACAGGTAAATTTGCTTTATGTTTTATTTTTGATATTTTTCTCTCAAAGTTTTTTTTTCATCATTTGTTCATTGTCAGAACAAATGTACCATCCTGAGCTGATTTGATTTTCATATCTGTTCTCCTCTTCCGCAGGTCGATCCTCAGTCATGATCGACAAGATAAAGCTCTACGCCGCAGGATAGGGGAGCTACGGGAGGTACGCTCTATGTTATAAATGTATATTTCTCTGTAACATCGATATCTGTCCGACTGTTTAGATTAAAACAGTTTTTATATATTGAATGATGTCTAGGAGCTTCAGAAATGGGATCAGCTGGCCAAGAAACACCTACAGGAAGAGTTTGATGTCTGCGCTGGAGGAGAAAGACCAGAGAATCTCTGTCCTCCAAATCACAGGTCAGTTTTACACTTGTGAATGATAAACTGCTTTTAGAGTTCATAAGTTTTATTAGTTTTAGACTCAATATTGCAAATAAATTCAGTTTTTATCCTGCTAGAGAAATCTGACAAAAAGTTTGACTAAACTCTAGTAAAGTCTAAACCTTGTGTATAACTGAACCATTCAAAAGAACTGTGTGTGAAATTAAGGAATCTACAAAATGCCAGTTAGCGTATATTTGTCATCTCATATTGACTTTCTTTGCAAGTTGATCACTCAGAGAGAAACTGAGAACATAAACATGAAACATCTTATTATGTAGGCCTTTTTCACGAGATGTGAACCACCAGCCTATCGTCCAGAATTTCGCTTTCACACATATACCATTAACTCACATGACAGTGTTCCAACATACTGTGGTAATGCTGTTTGGACTGGGAGGGAGGTGGCGCGTGGCGACCAGGGTTAGGGCGTGTTGTAGGATCCAAATAAATTGAAAATGGCCTCGTGCCAATTCATCATGAAGATCAGCTGCCAATGGCTTAACTCGTATAAACTCAACACTCGACTGGTCAATGATCAGGAACTTCACACACACAGAACATCAGACAGACAGACACACACACACACATTGTATCTTTAGGAAATATATGTTAACGTATCAACAATTGTACAAGATGTATTTGTACAGATGTTTTTATCTGCTTAATTCAATGCAATAATAAAATCATCATGATTTATTCTGTTTGATGTGTTCATTAGGAACTTTTAAACTTTGGTTCTATGGCTCTCCTCCTGCAACATCTGCAAAAAATGTGACAGATACAAACCTAGTTATGGAAAAAAAGCCATACATTAAATGCTTAATTGAACATAAGCAGAACGTAAACCTGTTATTGACCTTCAGTGGTCAATAGAGTTATGTTTTCACTAACTGTGATTTCTCTCTCGTGTCAGGTTGCTCTGTTGAGAAAGAGAGTCACGGTGTCACTCTGATGAAACTCTGCCTCCTGAAAATGAAGTCCCTCAGTCGAGAGACTACTGAAGACTCTCTCCTCTGCCGCACAAAGTCCTTCTAGGAGCAAGGAGCAGAGCCTGAAGTCACTGAAGGGTCAGCATACTTTTTATTCACCTTTAGTTACTGAGACGCAATTCCTTAAAATCAGTTTGAAGAGTACTTTGGGTTATATACATGTGACATCTCTAGGAAACCTATACCGTTACTTTATTAATTAATGTAATGTATTTCTGGGCAGGAGAGCAGGGCAACAGTGATCCAGCCAATCTAATGGCAGGCTTACAGAAGAGATGTGACGGAGACAGTAGAACCTCCTGCTAGAAGTGCAAAAGAATTGATTCGGTACCCAACATAGGCAGCGCAGCGCCCAGCTGGGCAGTGAGAATGAAACTCTGCGCAGGAGCAGCAGCTGCAGGAAAGACTGCAGGAGCTATGAGAGAAGATGAAGGTAGTTAAGATGAGTTTGATATGATGATAGTTATTATTGCTTGAGTAGTGACACTCATTGCATATCTTATATATCAGCACGTTTTAATCCTAAATTGATCCATAAAAGTTTTAGGAAACATCTGCCCATACATCTGTGATCTCTTTTGTCATATCTCTCTCGAGGCAGAGACGTGAAAAGCAATTTCATGGCAACAGCTACCATTACGAAATTGATGTGGCAGGTAAACTGTAATTACGACAGTGGTTTGATTAAAATGGAGCGAGTCAGCCGTGCGCTTCGGATGACTGATCAGTTGTTTATATAGTATTATCATGTTGCCTGCAGAATGTTCTGCCAAGAGACTTTGTGGTCCCACTGATAATGTGGACTCCATTATCTCAGTGACACTGTGCATGCTTGTCGTTCTCAGTGTCCGAACATGCCAAATATTCTACTGGCCAAACTCCAGGACGAGGTTTCAGGTCATGTCAGCGTGAACATGACTATGAACCAACTGGTTTTTGTTTATTTCAGAAGAAGTTTATTTGGCTTCTCAAAACTTTAGATAGTTGTTTTATAAAAGTACACTGTTTGTATGAAACGGCTGTGAAGTTGATCAAGGTGCTAGTTACAGGATGAAATGAGTTGATTGTATGTGTTAAGATACTGCACCTGTGTTGAGGAGCAATGGCGGGCCTTTGCCGTGTCTAGGATAAGAGCAGAGGTTAACTGCGTTTAGGGGAGGCGAAGACCCGGTGTGAAGAGGGCACGGAGCTGGGGGCGGAGGACGTAGAGCGGGGGGGGAGGAACGGGAGGATAGTCATGGGGGAAAAAGGGGGGCCGCGGAAGTTGTGCGGTAAGGGATGACGGTTCGACCGGCGGACAGGCGGGGGGCAGGGACGAATGGAGGGAACGAAAGGCGGGTGCAGAGGGCGTGCGGCGGCAGAAGAAGGAGGGAGTGACGAAGACGGCAGGTAGCGCGGAGAAGGTAACGGCGCGGCGGGCGTGCGGACCGAGAGGAGCGGGCCGGCGGGTAGGGCAGCGGCGGGAAGGGGCAAGTGGCCGGCGGGGATGAAGATGGGGTGGGGGGGGGGGGGCAGGGGGGGGGGGGGGGGTGGGTGGGGGGGGGGGGTGGGGGGGTGAGGGGGGTGAGGGGGGGGGGGGGGGTGGGGGGTGGGTGGTGGAGGTAGGGGGGGGGGGGTTGGGATGGTGGTTGGGGTGGGAGCGAGATTTTAGGGTGTGTGTGGGTTTCTTTGGTATAGTGGGGGTTTTATAAGAAGGGTTTTGTTGTTACTAGCGTGCTTTCGATGTTGAATGAAAAATGATTGTGTATGTATAAATCTGCAGCACCCTGTGTTGAGAGCAACATAGGTGGTCCCTTGCCAGTGTCTGGGGAGAAGAAGCATAGGTTGAATGGAGGAGCAAGGAGGAAGTAGATGGTATAACCGGGAAGAACGACAGGGAGGAGGTCAGCAGGGGCCGGGACGAGGAATAAGACACGAGGACGGAACGGAGGGGGTGGCGAGAGTGGGAGGTGGAACGGGGGGCGTAGTGGGCCGGCGCGAGTGGGGGGGTCGTGACGGCGAGTGCGAGGCAGGGATACGGGGGGGGGGAAGGTCAAGACCGTGTTCGGCCGCCGGAGCCGTGGCGGGAGAAGAGTAGTTAGACGAGATGTCACGCACGGGCGGGGGGTGGACGGGTGCGAGGGCGGCGGGTGTGGATTAGGCGGGGAGGCACGGCCGTGGCATACCGGACGCACGAGGAGCGGGGGTCACACGCGGGACTGAGCGTGAGCGGAAACTGCGAAGGGACGATGATTGAGAGTGTGACTAGGGCGGAAGGAGGGTAGACGTGCATGGCGCGACGTAGGTCAGGCGGAAGGACGGAGTAGACGGCGGACCGGGAGCCAGTGAGCGTCGCGGCGTGGAGGGGGGGACCGGTGTAGCAACGGCGAGGCGTGAATATGGACGCGGATGCCGGACTGGATGCAGGGGGTTGGGCATGGGGAAGGATGTAGGTGAGTGGGGGCGGCCGCAACGGAAGAAGCGCCCAAGCGCAAAATCGGGGAGGTACGGTAAAGAGGGGTGCCTGCTGGGGACCTGTACGGATTTCGGCTAGGAACGGCGGCGGAAGGGTGAGCGGCGCAGTGAATTGCGCAAGTAGTTGTGGTAGCGTGGGTGGCGTTGCATAACGCAGATACCAACGGAAGGGAACAGGCGAAGCCACGCAAGGCGCGCGGAAGCAGGGTGAAGAGAGTTTCGCGGACGCGAGCTCAGAGGCTGGGGCGGTCTTCGGTTCTGGCGAAGGGCTGGATAGAGAGGCTGCTAGAGACGAGCGTTGTGTAGGGGTGAGTGCGACGGGGGGAGACGCGGGAAGTGCGAGGACGCGGGGTGTGCGGGGGGAGTAAACGGATGAAGCCACGGGTTGGTGACGAGCGGGTGTGCGGTTGGGCCAAGAGGGACCGAAGGGAAGACAGCGGCGTGCCGGGGTAGAGAGCTGGTCGTGGCACGGAGAGGGAGGTTATCAGCGAGGCGCGGAAGAAGAGGTATGGGGTGAAGTAATATCCGAGCTGGGCAACCGACGATTGTTGGTCCAATGCGTGGGTGCGGATGCGTAACTGAGTCGTAGACGTACGGACCCGAACTCCGGAAGGTTATCCCGGTCAAGCGTTTAGCCCGCGAACGACTCGGAACCTGAATGGGAAGTCAGGCGAACGTTGAGAGTCACCGAACGGAGGGAGGCAGACTTAGGGATGAACGGGAGAAGCGGCGCTGAAGACGGTGTCCGACTTCGAGCTGAGAATGTGCTCCGATTGATGTGGGCTGCTGTGGGACGGGAGCCGACGATGGGCTACGACCGCACCGCTCTGTAAATGGTTGTGTAAATTGTGATCGCTTGGTGTGGGCGGGGACTTTACTTACGGAACTGTGGGCTGGGGTGGTGTGGTGCGTGGACGGGGCTCCGTTGCAACGCCGGGTGGTTCCTGACCTGTCGAGTGTAAAAGGCCTGTTGTGATACCTCGTGGACAATGGCTGGATTCCTCTTGAAGTGGCAATGGTTGGGTTTCCGGAGCTACTAGGGGACCGGGCAGCGGACCGGCGCGCGCTCGAAAGCGTGGCTCGCGTCCAGATAGAGTGCATATACCGAGTGCGCCAGGAGGGGACAAAACGACTTTCGGGGAACCGCTCGGTGGGTCTGTTCGAATGTTCCGAGGTGGAAAGTATTACGCATGGGCGGCTTGTCGCCTGATACACTCGTACAGCGACGCACAGTGCCCCGCGCTAGGAATTTCTGGGGCAGCATATTAACGGCGGGTGACCTAACGCGACTAGGATAGTTTGAGTAGTACCGCGTGGGGTAAACCATGGGATATACAGTAGCGGAACGGATCGACGGCTTGGGGGATGCGACGTATCTGTAGAGTTGCGACTAACTCGGGCGGCCCCGTCGGCCTGTGCAGGGCAGGCGCGTAAGTGGGACATTAGACTAGCGGTTTGATTCACGAGAGCGCGGGTGTAGGGCACTCTGGGCGGGTCGCTGATGTTGTTACACGCGTGTTGGACAACGCAGATTAGTTTGGCGCTGAAGGTGATGATACTGTGGGGAGAACCCGTAACGCTTGCGAATAGACCGGAGGGGCTAAGTGTGCCGATCCTGGTGGGCAAAGGAAGGCGGGAGGGCTCGAATGCGGAAAGCGGGGTGAAAAACGAAGCGGATGGGGAGGGGCGAAGAGAGGGGAGTCGTTGAGGTGCTTGTTGGACGTAGGGGAAACGCCTGGGACCGGCGGCACGGAAGAGAGAACTGAGGGCCCGATGAGCAGCGGGTTGCCTGACTGGGTCAGACTCGGCCAAGGTAAAGTAAGGTCTATGGGGATCGACCGGAGTTACGGTTGCCGGTAGTTGGCAGACGGAAGAGTAACCGCGACAGAGTGAGCGATAACGGGCATGAGGCTCGAACGCAAGGACGGCTGCTGAAAGCGGAGACGACGGAATGTGGTGTCGGTGTAGGGGAACGCACTGCGAGCATGGTGGTCGACGACACGCTGTGTTTGGGCGCGGAGACGCGCGTCTTGATGGTGCGGAGGTCTGCTGGGTGTAGGCGCGCACCAAACGGGCGAATGCCGGCGGGTTCAAGGAGGACGGAAGTCGGGGGGGGCTTGCATGCCGAGTCCGCGATTTCCTGCCCGAGATACGTCGAGCACGCAAGTTGACGCGGGTCAGAACAGCACGGCGAGGTAGGCGGACGGAAAGGCGAGTGTGAGAGAAACGGTAGACGGGGGGGGCTCGGAGTGTCGTCGCTAGGGAGGGAGTCGTGTCGAGTAGGTCATAAGGAAACGAGGCCGGAGCGCGTTACGGGGTTTTGTGTCTAAGAATATGTCCGCTTGGCCGGGTGACGGGCGCTTGAATCTACGGCGCGGCCCACCGAACAGAACGACTGTGTAGTTAAGGGCTCGATGACCAGATCGCATGCGACTTTCAGGACCCGGGTGACGGCATCTTAGTGGAGCTGGCTATGTTGTTGCTAGTGATTCGCGGTACGATAGGGTTGGATCACAGGTGTAGAGATCGGCAGCGTATAGCGTGTTTTGGCCACGGGGAGGGGGTTGGAAGAGGGGAGACGAGAGACACGTGTGACAGGCATAAACTCCTCTCGTCGCCGACTGGCGTCGGTCCCGGCAGATGGCGGGTGATCTAGCTTAAGCAGGTGGGTCTCTGGGTGCGGTGTAAGGCGTGTGGCTAGCAGACCTTGCGCGTGGACCATATGGACGCGCCCGACGAGGAGCAGCGAGCAGAGGTGGAGATACCGCAAGGTGTCCGGTCGCTTTGCGCAAGGAAGGTTCCCACATTATAGGTGCCGTCCAGAGCTAGTTGAGTTCGGCACTGGTAGTTGTCACATATTCCGCTTCCTATTCAATCCGATACCACCTAAGCTATCCTCATGACTTCGGTGTGGCCGTCTGTTCCCGCCTCGGCCTGTATACGATCCCGCCGTCTACTCTTCTCTTACGCCTCTCACGCCGTCTATATGAATTCTTTCCTCGCGCTAGCGTCCCTCTACGTCTTATGCCCTTTGCCTCTCTCCCGACGAACCGCTGCTCACCGGCTATCTCTTGGGCCTCTTTCGGTCTATTATTGTATATACGACTACCGCCTTACATTCATGTTGTGAGCGTTGGTCCTAGTACGCCGTGCTGTACCCTGCGTATTCCATTCGGTTGTTTCAGGGCGTGTATGGCATGTCCACGGCATGCAAATTGGCAAGTAAGTGAGTGGGGCGCGACCAGACGGGTTTGGCACGGGGACGCCGAATCCATTGCCTGTTCCTGGCACCGCAGCGCAGCAGGCGAGCGTGATAACTTGGATGTTGTGCTAACTGTGCCACGTGAGTGGGTGGGGGATGAAAATTGCGTTACGAGCGTTGGACGTAAAATCCCCGCCTCTTCCTGTGGAACGCGGATAAGTGTGGTTGGATGTTCCGCTTACCATACGACTGGGGTATAGGAGCGGCCGATTTTCGCGAGCCGAGCCCTGAAGTACCGCGAAGGTCAGATTGTTAGAACGCCGTAGGAGGGCGGGAGCGTAGCCAAGCCGTGGATCCCAGAACGGACAGGTACCGTATCCGGGTCCGGTTGTCTGTCGCCGTTGATGCGCCTACTCTCAACTAGGATACGTGGGCCTACACCTTCTGGCCATAATCGGACATTTTACCGCAGTTACCCACACGCGCGCTAGAATCACGGGCACGGCGAAACTGTAGAGGAGACCGGTTAGCGTCGACCCCTGTGGTGGTTGAATCTTTTTTATGCGTGTAATTGTTCAGCTCATTCGGTACGATGAGAGCGCATTGATGTTTGGCTTAGAGGGAGCAGGGTGTTTGAACGTTAATGCGACGGGGAACCGAGGGGGTTCAGCACGTGTAGGCAGGTGGCAGACTATCGACGCGTGCCTTGCGCTGCTTGGATTGGGGCATTCAGGATTGCCCGCGCTTATAGTACGTTAAATTTTGCAATCATGACAGGCCGGAAGTCGAGCCGGAGGGTATGTGCTATATCCGACGTCCGATGTTTACCCGTTCGATCCGACCGTCGACCTCGGAACGCGAACGAGAAGACGTGACAGGGAGCTGACCGCCGTCCTGCCGACGGTAGTCGATGTATCCTTATATCCGCATTATTTCGCCTTACCAACTTGTCAATTTTTGATTCGATCAATAACCGTCCTTCTCTCCTCTAACGTATATGACCCGTTTATGCGCTTACTTCTTAGTTTTTTCCTAGTTTAAATTCTACTTGAGACCCGTATTCTGGCGGCAACTGTACCTGAGATAATACACTCCTTGGTGTTCATCCGTGTGGCTCGGCGCGCGGGCGCTGTCGCCGCTAGTGTGCGGTTCTGATCCGGGAGTTGTTCTGTCCCTTATTTCTGTATTGCAACTTCCCTTCTCGCTCCGTCCGTCTCAGCTATGTGTAGCCCTCATTGTATCAGGCCTGCTTGCGGTTTGGCCGGCACACCTTCCATCGCGAGGCGGGTGAAGTGCGCTTCCCGTGTTTAGTGGGAGGTAGCAAGTGGTGGCGCAGTGAAGTTGTTTCAGATCGTTGTAGCCCCCAGTACAGAAGTCGGGCACGGTTCTGTGTCGTGTTGGGGCGCGGAAGAGGGGTTGAATGGCTCGGCGAGCAGGTTTATTAGCCCGCATTTAAAGTTACCGAAGAGGTGGTCGCTCGTGGAGAAGCGGAAAGCCGGGGGCACATCCCTGGGCGGGCTTGCAACGCTTCCAAGAATAGCAGTATGTTCCAGAGCGGATCGTATCTGAGTGCGCTGGCCCTAGCTCTGTCGTCCGAGAATTACCTTAATTGTCTCAGCTGGGCTAGAGTTTTCGAACCTTTCTGCTCATAGCTATCACCCCCGACAAGACTTTATGTGGGCGGCCTCTTTGCTCCGCGCTTAGTCTTCAGTCTTGGTCGCTGTGATTGTGATACGTGGTGCCATCACCCTGTGACTCATACTTGTTCTGGGTCCTATTCCTGACGAGGATCTTTCATACGACGTTGAGTCCCACTAGCGTGCCCGCCATGCCCAGCTGTGTTAAGACGTGGTGAGCGTTTCACCTAGATTATATGTCCGGTGATAGTAGCGGCCTTGTCTGGTGACTACAGCCGTGACGCTTCCACCGCAACCTTGACGTGGGATAGCGCCGGTGACGGCGCGAACTGCCGTATGCCGGTGTGTTGGTTCCAGCGCGAGCGCGGATTTTGGACGTAATGGCGTACGTCTCCTATATTATTAAGCCACCCCCAAAGTAACGTCGACACCTGGCAAGAGCAGGAGCGTGATGTAGCGCATCCAGGGGTGTAACCTGTATATCTGCCAGGAAATCGATTGCGTTGAAGACGTGGGGTGAGGCGACTAGATGTTCACCGCTACCTTCTCACGTCACTGTAAGCGAGGCGCAACCTCGGGACAGTGTTCGTAGTGGACGGTGCGGGCCTGCTATCATATAGAGATCAGGCGACGGACGATGATCACGGGAGAGAAATGGCTTTCTCATGGTCCTGTGTTGCAGTGGGAAGGTGAGGCCCTTTAGAATCCGACCTGGGAGACAAGATGTGTGACCGCAGTAGGAGCGGATAGCGTCAGGGTTAGAACGGTGGGAACCTCCGGTGGCCACCTGACGAATCGTTGTGAGTACGAGATGAATCGAAACCCGCGGTACGCCAGGTTGAGGGCCAACCCCCTCGCGGCCTATCTTAAAGCGCGTAACTCTTAGATATAGCCTGTAAAATGCAGGGATGCGAAGGGATAGACAGATGGGCGACCGCGCGCTCGTTACGGAGGCGCATCCCTCGTGTGTGCATCGATGCTCTAGCAACCCATCTTATGCATATGTATATTATTGGAAGCGTGGGCCTAAAGGGAAGGGTACGACTTAGCCCCCCCCCCGAAACGGCGGTTGGCTCCCTGATCTGGGAGCTGTGGCGGGATGTGCCCGATCGGAGCCAGAGCGTCGGGGGGGGTTCTGCGTTGGCGTTTGGTTCCAATTTGTGTACTCCGCGCGGTTTCGCAAATTGTATACATATTGTCGGGTATGAGGGACTAGGCGTGATCCTTGCGTTGATCTCAGGGCCCTTTCCCCGCCATAGAGTATTTGTCTTGCTATGTTATCTACCTTTAGCTTGATGCCTTGCCTGTCCGCATCAACTGTTCTGACCTTGCTCTCCGTCCGCTTATTTTCTTGCGTTCTCCGGGAAAGTTCCAGGGCGATGGGGGGGGGGGATGCGCCGAGGCGGCGGTGCGGTGTTCTGTGAGGCCGTGTGCTGAGAGCGGGCTGGGCGGGACTGAGCACGCGCGGGCGGTCGGGTTAGAGCCACTAGAAAAGGGAGTAGGGATACAATTGGCCCTGTTGAGTGGGTGTACTGTGGTACGATCGCGGACAGGATGGGTGGACCGGCATACATTTTTGCGTGACGCCAGCCGGTAGTTTGAAAGCATGCATGCGCGCCGCCGTGAAGAAGTGTCACGTCTAACAGGTAATGGACCGAAGTGGCGTTAAGACAGACGGTAAATTGGTAGAGGATGGTGTCTTTCTTGTTAAGGGTGGGGAGTGACGATCTGGTTAGGTCGTCCGTGCGGGCGATTGCCGTATGCAGTGTGTCGTCCGAGGACTTGAGTCGCAGACGGCAGGGGGGGCGGCGTAAGAAGTGGCCACAGGCTGAGCGGCTGTGGTGGCCGCGGGTGTCTCCTGCATGGCGAAGGGGGAGTGCCCCCATCGCTTTCTCCTCCACTCGCCTCGCGGCCTCCCTCTTGCCCTTTTCTTGTCGACACATACCCTTCCCTGTCTGTGGCTGTCTTGACTGCCGAGTGCGTTCGACTGCATGTAAAATTAGTGAGTCGAGGAATTTAACATCGTGGCATGCAGGATGGTCGCGGGTGCGTCGAGTAGGCCGTCCTGATCGGCCTTTCAATATAACGCACACAAATCTATCCCACGGGTTCTTTGCGAGTCGGTGTACTTGGGAAAAAGGTGCTCTGGATGATGCCGGCAAGCCACTAGGCGCGATGAGCTCTCCTGTCGAACATGGCGTCTGACCACGAAGAATCCACCGCTACCACGGTCCGATACTGTCGATGTTCGGGGAACGCTTCGCCGACAATTGATCATGGAGCGCGCGGCGTGGCGGATGCGAGGAGGCGGAAGGCAGGATAGAGGTGGCATCCACGCGGTCGACGTGATAAAAAGGCCATGCGAATCCAATGTCGGCTTCGAGGGGAAACCCAGATGAATGACGAGAACCCGGGAGCGACGTGGGATGGGGGCTCTTCGGCGCGCACGCGGAAGGCCCTGGATTTCCCGGCATTGAGCGGGGATTTTCGCGAACCCGAGCAAAGGTCTTCGCGGGAGAGTGCACAGCGGTGGGAAGCTAAAGGACGTAAGAGCCCCCCCCCCCCCCTGAAAAGAGGAGGCGCAATGGAGAGTGCAAGGGCGGGGGATGAACCGACGGGGGGAAGTCGGAGAGTGAGTGACGTACAGACGTGGCGTCGGGTCAGGGATGGAGGGGGAAAGGGACCGAGCGACCGCCTGCTCCAGACATTAGGTACGTCGGCGTATACGGCGTCACCGAGCAGACTGCCGACCGACAAGAAATTCCTCGTGGATCCGGCACGACTACTTGTTGAAAGAATCTCACGTCTCTTTATACGACGCAGATCAGGTACGACTGGTGGAAGACCTGTTCGGGTCGCCGAGGAACTTTTCTTGTCGTAATCCCATTTTGAGGCACTCTAGCGTATCGTTTCTGACATAGAGGAACCACAACAAATCGCGGGAGTTGAATTTTTCCACAGTTTGTGGGACGGTAGACATGCCACATAACCAAATTAATGTGAGAAGCACTAAAAAAGTGGAATTTTCATAATATGTCCCCCTTTAAATTTAGCACACACAATGTGATTTACAGAGCGTGAAAAACATTGCGGTGGTGGTGACCGCCTCTATATTTAGTACACTTGAAAGGTAGGTGCTACTGTAAAGGGGAGGAGACGGCATGGAAGAAGACTGGGAGAACTGGTTTTTTCCTGCTCGTGTTAGCATGTTTGGATTGAAGGAAGCAAAAATAATTACCCTCTTGCCAGGGCACTGACGGCCATCATCACACCAGATAAAGCACTGACAAGCTGCCTGGTGTGCGCTCCGTGTGCGCTACAACAGCCCGAGTGCCTCACCTGAGCGCTAGTGCCATAATGGAGACAACTCTAATCTCCTGTGCAATATTGTTCAGAGGCATCTCTTCGACTGGCCCCCACCTGTTTTATTTGCCGAGGTTTTATTATGAGACATTTTTTCTATTGTTCTTATTCTTATGTCCTTCCATGTCCTCTTAATTTTATCGTTTTTTGTTTTACCCACAGGATTAACCTCCTAGCAGATACCGTCCCATATCGTGTGTCTTTGAGTTGTATTTATATTTCTTTGAACATGGGTGGCAGTGTGTTTTAGTGAGTGTGAGTAGTATGGGATCATGGTTAAGGTCACTGTTATCAAAGGAGTGTTTTGTCATCTCGAGCTGTGTCTGAATTTGGGGTTATGATACCAGGACCACTTTTGGTGCTCTATACTAACTCACACACACAGATACAGTCTCTCTCTCTCTTTCCAGGCTAGCCGGGGAGCCTCTTCCCGGAGCCGGTGAGATGATGGTGGGGGTTGGTCCAAGGCCATGTAGCGAGACTCCCTACATGGGCATGGTTGGAAAACTACGTACTTTCAGTCGTAATCCCATTTGACGCACTCTAGCGTATCGTTTCTGACATAGAGGAACCACAACAAATCGCGGGAGTTGTTTTTTTCCAGAGTTTATGGGACGGTAGACATGCCAGATACCCAAATTAATATGAGAAGCACTACAAAAGTGGAATTTTCACAATATGTCCCCTTTAAATTTAGAACACGCAATGAGATTTACAGAGTCAGAAAAAATTGCGGTGGTGGTGACAGCGTCTATATTTAGTACGCTTGGAAGGTAGGTGCTACTGTAAAGGGTAGGAGATGGCATGGAAGCAGACTGCGAGAACTGGTTTTTTCCTGCTCGTGTTAGCATGTTTTGATTGAAGGAAGCAAAAATAATGACCCTCTTGCCAGGGCACTGACGGCCATCGTCACACCAGATAAAACGCTGACAAGCTGCATGGTGTGCACTCCGTGTGCGCTACAACAGCCGGAGTGTCTCACCTGAGCGCTCGTGCCACAAAGGACTCAACTCTAATCTCCTGTGCAATATTGTTCAGAGGCATCTCTTCCAGCCAGGCTTCAGGTGGGCCGAAGCCTGGCTGCGAGAGCCCTAGCGCACCAGGGGCTGTAGCGGGACTCCCTACATGGGCATGGTTGGAAAACTACGTACTTTCAGTCGTAATCCCATTTGACGCACTCTAGCGTATTGTTTCTGACATAGAGGAACCACAACAAATCGTGGGAGTTGTTTTTTTCCAGAGTTTGTGGGACGGTAGACATGCCAGATACCCAAATTAATATGAGAAGCACTATAAAGGTGGAATTTTCACAATATGTCCCCTTTAAATTTAGAACACGCAATGTGATTTACAGAGCCTGAAAAAAATTGCGGTGGTGGTGACAGCGTCTATATTTAGTACGCTTGAAAGGTAGGTGCTACTGTAAAGGGGAGGAGACGGCATGGAAGAAGACTGGGAGAACTGGTTTTTCCTGCTCGTGTTAGCATGTTTTGATTGAAGGAAGCAAAAATAATGACCCTCTTGCCAGGTCACTGACGGCCATCCTCACACCAGATAAAGCGCTGACAAGCTGCCTGGTGTGCACTCCGTGTGCGCTACAACAGCCCGAGTGTCTCACCTGAGCGCTCGTGCCACAAAGGACTCAACTCTAATCTCCTGTGCAATATTGTTCAGAGGTATCTCTTCCAGCCAGGCTTCAGGTGGGCCGAAGCCTGGCTGCGAGAGCCCTAGCGCACCAGGGGCTGTAGCGAGACTCGCTACATGGGCATGGTTGGAAAATGACGTACTTTTCTGTCGTAATCCCATTTGAGGCACTCTAGCGTATCGTTTCTGACATAGAGGAACCACAACAAATCGCGGGAGTTGAATTTTTTCCACAGTTTGTGGGACGGTAGACATGCCACATAACCAAATTAATGTGAGAAGCACTAAAAAAGTGGAATTTTCATAATATGTCCCCTTTAAATTTAGCACACACAATGTGATTTACAGAGCGTGAAAAACATTGCGGTGGTGGTGACCGCCTCTATATTTAGTACACTTGAAAGGTAGGTGCTACTGTAAAGGGGAGGAGACGGCATGGAAGAAGACTGGGAGAACTGGTTTTTCCTGCTCGTGTTAGCATGTTTGGATTGAAGGAAGCAAAAATAATTACCCTCTTGCCAGGGCACTGACGGCCATCATCACACCAGATAAAGCACTGACAAGCTGCCTGGTGTGCGCTCCGTGTGCGCTACAACAGCCCGAGTGCCTCACCTGAGCGCTAGTGCCATAATGGAGACAACTCTAATCTCCTGTGCAATATTGTTCAGAGGCATCTCTTCGACTGGCCCCCACCTGTTTTATTTGCCGAGGTTTTATTATGAGACATTTTTTCTATTGTTCTTATTCTTATGTCCTTCCATGTCCTCTTAATTTTATCGTTTTTTGTTTTACCCACAGGATTAACCTCCTAGCAGATACCGTCCCATATCGTGTGTCTTTGAGTTGTATTTATATTTCTTTGAACATGGGTGGCAGTGTGTTTTAGTGAGTGTGAGTAGTATGGGATCATGGTTAAGGTCACTGTTATCAAAGGAGTGTTTGTCATCTCGAGCTGTGTCTGAATTTGGGGTTATGATACCAGGACCACTTTTGGTGCTCTATACTAACTCACACACACAGATACAGTCTCTCTCTCTCTTTCCAGGCTAGCCGGGGAGCCTCTCCCCGGAGCCGGTGAGATGATGGTGGGGGTTGGTCCAAGGCCATGTAGCGAGACTCCCTACATGGGCATGGTTGGAAAACTACGTACTTTCAGTCGTAATCCCATTTGACGCACTCTAGCGTATCGTTTCTGACATAGAGGAACCACAACAAATCGCGGGAGTTGTTTTTTTCCAGAGTTTGTGGGACGGTAGACATGCCAGATACCCAAATTAATATGAGAAGCACTATAAAGGTGGAATTTTCACAATATGTCCCCTTTAAATTTAGAACACGCAATGTGATTTACAGAGCCTGAAAAAAATTGCGGTGGTGGTGACAGCGTCTATATTTAGTACGCTTGAAAGGTAGGTGCTACTGTAAAGGGGAGGAGACGGCATGGAAGAAGACTGGGAGAACTGGTTTTTCCTGCTCGTGTTAGCATGTTTTGATTGAAGGAAGCAAAAATAATGACCCTCTTGCCAGGTCACTGACGGCCATCCTCACACCAGATAAAGCGCTGACAAGCTGCCTGGTGTGCACTCCGTGTGCGCTACAACAGCCCGAGTGTCTCACCTGAGCGCTCGTGCCACAAAGGACTCAACTCTAATCTCCTGTGCAATATTGTTCAGAGGTATCTCTTCCAGCCAGGCTTCAGGTGGGCCGAAGCCTGGCTGCGAGAGCCCTAGCGCACCAGGGGCTGTAGCGAGACTCGCTACATGGGCATGGTTGGAAAATGACGTACTTTTCTGTCGTAATCCCATTTGAGGCACTCTAGCGTATCGTTTCTGACATAGAGGAACCACAACAAATCGCGGGAGTTGAATTTTTCCACAGTTTGTGGGACGGTAGACATGCCACATAACCAAATTAATGTGAGAAGCACTAAAAAAGTGGAATTTTCATAATATGTCCCCTTTAAATTTAGCACACACAATGTGATTTACAGAGCGTGAAAAACATTGCGGTGGTGGTGACCGCCTCTATATTTAGTACACTTGAAAGGTAGGTGCTACTGTAAAGGGGAGGAGACGGCATGGAAGAAGACTGGGAGAACTGGTTTTTCCTGCTCGTGTTAGCATGTTTGGATTGAAGGAAGCAAAAATAATTACCCTCTTGCCAGGGCACTGACGGCCATCATCACACCAGATAAAGCACTGACAAGCTGCCTGGTGTGCGCTCCGTGTGCGCTACAACAGCCCGAGTGCCTCACCTGAGCGCTAGTGCCATAATGGAGACAACTCTAATCTCCTGTGCAATATTGTTCAGAGGCATCTCTTCGACTGGCCCCCACCTGTTTTATTTGCCGAGGTTTTATTATGAGACATTTTTTCTATTGTTCTTATTCTTATGTCCTTCCATGTCCTCTTAATTTTATCGTTTTTTGTTTTACCCACAGGATTAACCTCCTAGCAGATACCGTCCCATATCGTGTGTCTTTGAGTTGTATTTATATTTCTTTGAACATGGGTGGCAGTGTGTTTTAGTGAGTGTGAGTAGTATGGGATCATGGTTAAGGTCACTGTTATCAAAGGAGTGTTTGTCATCTCGAGCTGTGTCTGAATTTGGGGTTATGATACCAGGACCACTTTTGGTGCTCTATACTAACTCACACACACAGATACAGTCTCTCTCTCTCTTTCCAGGCTAGCCGGGGAGCCTCTTCCCGGAGCCGGTGAGATGATGGTGGGGGTTGGTCCAAGGCCATGTAGCGAGACTCCCTACATGGGCATGGTTGGAAAACTACGTACTTTCAGTCGTAATCCCATTTGACGCACTCTAGCGTATCGTTTCTGACATAGAGGAACCACAACAAATCGCGGGAGTTGTTTTTTTTCCAGAGTTTATGGGACGGTAGACATGCCAGATACCCAAATTAATATGAGAAGCACTACAAAAGTGGAATTTTCACAATATGTCCCCTTTAAATTTAGAACACGCAATGAGATTTACAGAGTCAGAAAAAATTGCGGTGGTGGTGACAGCGTCTATATTTAGTACGCTTGGAAGGTAGGTGCTACTGTAAAGGGTAGGAGATGGCATGGAAGCAGACTGCGAGAACTGTTTTTTCCTGCTCGTGTTAGCATGTTTTGATTGAAGGAAGCAAAAATAATGACCCTCTTGCCAGGGCACTGACGGCCATCGTCACACCAGATAAAACGCTGACAAGCTGCATGGTGTGCACTCCGTGTGCGCTACAACAGCCGGAGTGTCTCACCTGAGCGCTCGTGCCACAAAGGACTCAACTCTAATCTCCTGTGCAATATTGTTCAGAGGCATCTCTTCCAGCCAGGCTTCAGGTGGGCCGAAGCCTGGCTGCGAGAGCCCTAGCGCACCAGGGGCTGTAGCGGGACTCCCTACATGGGCATGGTTGGAAAACTACGTACTTTCAGTCGTAATCCCATTTGACGCACTCTAGCGTATTGTTTCTGACATAGAGGAACCACAACAAATCGTGGGAGTTGTTTTTTTCCAGAGTTTGTGGGACGGTAGACATGCCAGATACCCAAATTAATATGAGAAGCACTATAAAGGTGGAATTTTCACAATATGTCCCCTTTAAATTTAGAACACGCAATGTGATTTACAGAGCCTGAAAAAAATTGCGGTGGTGGTGACAGCGTCTATATTTAGTACGCTTGAAAGGTAGGTGCTACTGTAAAGGGGAGGAGACGGCATGGAAGAAGACTGGGAGAACTGGTTTTTCCTGCTCGTGTTAGCATGTTTTGATTGAAGGAAGCAAAAATAATGACCCTCTTGCCAGGTCACTGACGGCCATCCTCACACCAGATAAAGCGCTGACAAGCTGCCTGGTGTGCACTCCGTGTGCGCTACAACAGCCCGAGTGTCTCACCTGAGCGCTCGTGCCACAAAGGACTCAACTCTAATCTCCTGTGCAATATTGTTCAGAGGTATCTCTTCCAGCCAGGCTTCAGGTGGGCCGAAGCCTGGCTGCGAGAGCCCTAGCGCACCAGGGGCTGTAGCGAGACTCGCTACATGGGCATGGTTGGAAAATGACGTACTTTTCTGTCGTAATCCCATTTGAGGCACTCTAGCGTATCGTTTCTGACATAGAGGAACCACAACAAATCGCGGGAGTTGAATTTTTCCACAGTTTGTGGGACGGTAGACATGCCACATAACCAAATTAATGTGAGAAGCACTAAAAAAGTGGAATTTTCATAATATGTCCCCTTTAAATTTAGCACACACAATGTGATTTACAGAGCGTGAAAAACATTGCGGTGGTGGTGACCGCCTCTATATTTAGTACACTTGAAAGGTAGGTGCTACTGTAAAGGGGAGGAGACGGCATGGAAGAAGACTGGGAGAACTGGTTTTTCCTGCTCGTGTTAGCATGTTTGGATTGAAGGAAGCAAAAATAATTACCCTCTTGCCAGGGCACTGACGGCCATCATCACACCAGATAAAGCACTGACAAGCTGCCTGGTGTGCGCTCCGTGTGCGCTACAACAGCCCGAGTGCCTCACCTGAGCGCTAGTGCCATAATGGAGACAACTCTAATCTCCTGTGCAATATTGTTCAGAGGCATCTCTTCGACTGGCCCCCACCTGTTTTATTTGCCGAGGTTTTATTATGAGACATTTTTTCTATTGTTCTTATTCTTATGTCCTTCCATGTCCTCTTAATTTTATCGTTTTTTGTTTTACCCACAGGATTAACCTCCTAGCAGATACCGTCCCATATCGTGTGTCTTTGAGTTGTATTTATATTTCTTTGAACATGGGTGGCAGTGTGTTTTAGTGAGTGTGAGTAGTATGGGATCATGGTTAAGGTCACTGTTATCAAAGGAGTGTTTGTCATCTCGAGCTGTGTCTGAATTTGGGGTTATGATACCAGGACCACTTTTGGTGCTCTATACTAACTCACACACACAGATACAGTCTCTCTCTCTCTTTCCAGGCTAGCCGGGGAGCCTCTTCCCGGAGCCGGTGAGATGATGGTGGGGGTTGGTCCAAGGCCATGTAGCGAGACTCCCTACATGGGCATGGTTGGAAAACTACGTACTTTCAGTCGTAATCCCATTTGACGCACTCTAGCGTATTGTTTCTGACATAGAGGAACCACAACAAATCGTGGGAGTTGTTTTTTTCCAGAGTTTGTGGGACGGTAGACATGCCAGATACCCAAATTAATATGAGAAGCACTATAAAGGTGGAATTTTCACAATATGTCCCCTTTAAATTTAGAACACGCAATGAGATTTACAGAGTCAGAAAAAAATTGCGGTGGTGGTGACAGCGTCTATATTTAGTACGCTTGGAAGGTAGGTGCTACTGTAAAGGGTAGGAGATGGCATGGAAGAAGACTGCGAGAACTGGTTTTTCCTGCTCGTGTTAGCATGTTTTGATTGAAGGAAGCAAAAATAATGACCCTCTTGCCAGGGCACTGACGGCCATCGTCACACCAGATAAAACGCTGACAAGCTGCATGGTGTGTGCTCCGTGTGCGCTACAACAGCCTGAGTGTCTCACCTGAGCGCTCGTGCCACAAAGGACACAACTCTAATCTCCTGTGCAATATTGTTCAGAGGCATCTCTTCCAGCCAGGTTTCAGGTGGGCCGAAGCCTGGCTGTGAGAGCCCCAGCTCACCAGCGCCCCAGCTCCCCAGCGCAGCCCCGCAGTGGAAGCAGTGGGAGCTTGAGCTTGCGCAGCAGCAGCATCCTTCCACATTGCTGAGTCAACGTTTAGAGGTGTCCCGGGGGTCTCCCCCTCGACGATCAGCATGTTTATGCGGCCACTTAGATGTCTGACGGGTAGCAGCAGTGAGCTAGTGCTAGCTTCGCACCCCAGCTTCTCCCCGGGAGAGACGGCCATCATCGGCGCTGTCTCCCCGGGCTAGCCGGGGAGCCTCTCCCCGGAGCCGGTGAGATGATGGTGCGGGGTGGTCCAAGGCCATGTAGCGAGACTCCCTACATGGGCATGGTTGGAAAACAACATACTTTTCAGTCGTAATCCCATTTGACGCACTCTAGCGTATCGTTTCTGACATAGAGGAACCACAACAAATCTCCGGAGTTGTTTTTTTCCAGAGTTTGTGGGACGGTAGACATGCCAGATACCCAAATTAATGTGAGAAGCACTACAAAAGTGGAATTTCAATAATATGTCACCTTTAAATTTAGCACACGTAATGTGATTTACAGAGCCTGAAAAAAATTGTGGTGGTGGTGACTGTGTCTATATTTAGTACGCTTGAAAGGTAGGTGCTACTGTTAAAGGGAGGAGACGGCATGGAAGAAGACTGGGAGAACTGGTTTCTCCTGCTCGTGTTAGCATGTTCAGATTGAAGGAAGCAAATTTTCTTTCGCTTGTTCTTATTCTTATGTCCTGCCATCTTCTCTTAATTTTATCGTTTTTTTTTACCCACAGGATTAACCTCCTGGCAGATACGCTCCCATATCGTGTGTCTTTGAGTTGTATTTATATTTCTTTGAAAATGGGTGGCAGTGTGTTTTAGTGAGTGTGAGTAGTATGGGATCAAGGTTAACATCACTGTTATCAAAGGGGTGTTTGTCATCTCGAGCTGTGTCTGAATTTGGGATTATGATACCAGGACCACTTTTGGTGCTCTATACTGACTCACACAGATACAGTCTCTCTCTCTTTCTCTCTCTCTCTCTCTCTCTCTCTCTCTCCTCTCTCTCTCTCTCTCTCTCTCTCTCTCTCTCTCCTCTCTCTCTCTCTCTCTCTCTCTCTCTCTCTCTCTCTCTCTCTCTCTCTCCTCTCTCTCTTCTCTCCTCTCTCTCTCTCTCTCACACAGACACAATTTCTGTCTTTGCAAAAACAGAGTATGTCAGCACATTTATAGAAGGTTGTTGGATAAAAATGACTCAACCTGGTCATGATGACAGTTGATGAATATGATGATGAGGATGACAGTAATTAGGAGGATGAGAGGATGGCGGAGGAAGCTCAGGCCTTTGCCATACATTTAGGCACGCTTTTATGCTGAGTAGCACTTGTTATTATGCTGAGCATGGCCACTTCAGTGTGCTGATATGAACTGCCTGACAAGGGAAAACAGTGAGGATGGAAAGGAGGGAGAAAAAAGAAGAGTCTTAAGATGATGTAAATATATAGATATGTCTCTTTAAACATAACCTTTATCATTGTTTTAAATCTTTTTCTCTTCTAAAATATTACCTTCTGTGTCCCTAATAAATTTGTGAAATATTTTATTACGTCTCTGCTCATTTATCTGAAAAGCTGTGTGAAGACTGAGCTCAGTATTTTGACCTAAATATGACTAGTGTTTTGAAAAATTGCATTAAAACCTTAAGTAATGTCTTTCTCCTTCTGAAGGAAATATAATATCTAATGTTTAGCCTCATTAATAAAACTACTACAGTCTTTGATGTCATTTTAAATCTAAATCTAAGTCTAAATCATACATTTTGTATTTGTAATTTTGTCATATTCTAACGAACGCAATACCGTGAGATTCACCCTTCCCTTTAGTTACAAATGAAACAGCTACAAAGTCTTGTTACTGATGTGTGGAAAATACCTGGATAACTACCATAGATATTAGTGTGAGTTTTAAGCATGTATAGTCAATGGTGTGTTTTGATATTAATGTTATACGTATCTTTTCTTCACAGTTTGTGTTCTTTACGCACAAGGCATGGGTAACAAGGAGTGGAGAGAGGTGAGTTTGTGCATATGCGTGTGGCCACGTCATGTTGCACCACCTAAAGACATCTTTCTTTCATTCAAATAGACTTAAAGCATCACTATTGACAAATATACATGTTGGAAACAAGTTTCAAAACATTCACAGAGACTTCTAAAACTACTTCTGCAGCGTAATCCAAATTTCTTTAATTCCACTCAGTATAGGATGGGTCAGGAACTTTAAACATCACAGGTACATTTCTTTATGACTTAAATTGCAAGACATTTGACCAAGAGTAACAAAAGTATTTTATGTATATTCAATACATGCATGGTTACTGCCAGAACGAGTAACCATATTGGGTAGACATTACCGTTTAATTCTCCTAAACTGTGTAACTTTGGTAAAATATAAATAAGTATGTGTCTGAAGTGACTCAGGACTTACTTTGTATTAAATCAGAACACAATCTTTTTCTTGACCTTGACCAAGTGCTGAGAGTCTAAACTGGACCATAGATAAAGCTGTAATCACTACAGTTGATGTTGCATTTCAAGATCAGGTGTTTTAACAGAAGACAAACACATCAACCATTTTTGTGTTACTTTCAATATCAACATATTTGCAACTTGTGTATATGCATAAGTTAAAATGTTCACAGTACATTAAATTTTCTTTTCTACTAAATCTGTTGTAAATGTGTCATTTAAAGCAGACCAGCTTTGTACGACACGATTTAGCAAAGTAAAACAAAGACACCCAGTTACGTTATCAGTTTCAGAGCAGAAGAAAGATAAATAAATAAACTGCAATCCACACAATGTTCACTCGTCTCCTGTGGCTTCACCTCTTGTAAAGCCTCATTAACAAACACAAACATAGGGCTCAGGTCTTTTTACAGCCGGTTTGTCTTGTGGATATGGCCACTGTTGATTCACTATGAGATTACAGGCTCTGCATATGGGGTCAGCAGTGTCATAATAGTTAAAAAGCTGAAAAAACATAACAATGTGAAATTTATCGACCGAAAGACCAATATTGACCCTATGAATAGATGACCCATCATCTGCATGCATTATTAACAAGCTGAGTTAAATGGCAAACTGGGACCGACCTGACCCCCATTGACTTGATACTTAGGTAGCTTTGCATTCATTACTCTGAAGCTGTTCATAATCATCTGTAACCAGACTCTCCCCTGATGAGTCTCCTGAGGAAAAAACCGCTGGTGATTAGTCACTCAAGTGAATCGCTCACCAAGGCACAGCTATTAAATAGTTTTAATGAGTGTTATGTTGAAGCCTTAACGTTTGACAGACTTCATCCTTGACATTTTTTTTCATAAATGTATGTCGATTTTGGGCATCGAACAATCTCAATTTAATCGTTTTCTTATCAGAAAAGCACAAATGACTTTATATTGAAAAAAAATGTCCCAGAAAGGTTTCCTTATTTGTCTTTTATCTTACATTTTATGTCTAGTTTGGAAGAACAGAGGTGATTGACAATACGCTAAACCCAGACTTTGTGCGGAAATTCATTTTGGACTACTTCTTTGAAGAGCGGCAGAACCTCAGATTTGACTTGTAAGTAATTTCTTCTTCATCTGTGATTGTTTGAGTGTATGTGTGTGAGAGATCGCATATATATTAATATTTGCTGAGATTAGAATTTCTTCTGCGACAAGACACGGTAAAGGTTAAATGACATTTAAGGCGCTGGAATTAAACTTTCATTTACTCAGTGTTAGAGGACTCTTCCAGAAACGTTCTCTTTTGCATGATCATTTCATAAATATGGATTTGATCTCAATGCCAAGTCTTAATAAATCCACATTTCACCTGCAAAATGAAAAAAATGTATGTAGCTTTGATCAAATATAATATTTTGTTTATTTATCTTCAGTGGGAATAAACTAGTTTTCCTACTCATCTCTTCTAATTTATTTGTAAACTGAGAGAAGGTTAAGTAGATTCTACAGAACAAGAATCACTTAATTAACACTCAATAGCATCACTTGGTATTTGGCCTTTTTTGTCAATCAATTACAAGAACAAGAGCTAAACTCGATACAAACAGAGTGGACATTGGCCAAACAGCAATGGCCTTTTTTCACCAACTACAATTCATTATTGTTTTAAAGCTGTTTTCAGACAATTAGCTGAATTATCTTAGAATCTGACAATACGTTATACTCTGAAATAGTATTTTTATTAGGATGGCTTAATTTACCTGGGTACTTTGGCCTCCTCTCAATATTCTGTGATATCAGCTGTTGGGCAACAGCCCAGTGAGGTGACCAGATACTGGGGCCGAAGTTAACACAATGAGTCGTAAACATTGAGGCCCTGTGGGACATTCCCATCCAACCGTAGGAGTACTTTTGGAGGGAAAACATTAACCAGCAGGCCTAAGAGTCTCCCCCTGGTGGTGAAAAAAGTCCTGGGGACCCCTTGGAACCCCGCTGAGTTCCAGGCCCCGCCCACTGAGATTTGACCTCTGACACTCAATTGGCTTAAAGCCAGCATCATCTTTTGACCACACCTCAAGGAGGCAGGACCTCCTCAGGTTAACAAAACCACATAGCTCACAGAAAACGCTGCACATTCCCAATTCCACCAAGATAGATCTAGCCTCCCAGTTAGTTGATCCGGAGGTATTATAGGGAGCATTCCACAAACGTTTGTTTTATTTTAGTCTTTAATTTCATTTTCTTTTGTCTTCATTCAGTCGACGTTTTATTTTGATAGGACTTTTTGTCATTTTAACTTGAAAGAGATCGCCACAGGAAGTCCACTCGCAGGCCGAGTTCTACAGACTTTTCTGTTCCCCGATCTCCAAGCCACCACGCCACAGCTGTTAATCCCTGCAGAAGGACGAAGCCCATCCCGCCAGACGAACGACGTGCATCCCGTTCAAAGAGCACGGGTAGCAAGGATCCGCTCTTCCATTCGGCCCCGCGCTGAACTCCGTTGTAACCATGAGAACCAGCGGACCACCGCTTAAGAGGCCACGACTTCTTCATCTGATTCCGGGGATCCGCTGACCGCACGTACCCCGAGGAACCCAACCCGATTCATTTCACTGGACTTCCGGAATATCCGCGAGACTCCCACGCAACACCGCGAAGGTCACAGTAAGAGGCTTTATTGTCTGGGCAGAGTTATGTTTAAATACGTAGTTTGTCATTTTGTTTGAGTGTATGTTTGTTTGAAGACCCCGAGTCTAATTCCAGGCCGTGTAAAGCACGGCGAGACCGATAAATAATTTCCGGTTTCATTGTTTACCGTCTAAATGCAACATCACTTTGAATTTGGCAAGAGGACGTCACCACGTGAGTTCTTCATTACGCCAGACACACACACACACACACACACACACACACACACACACACACACACACACACACACACACACACACACACACACACACACACACACACACACACACACACAGAGATACATGTATCTATATATATGTGTGTTTCTAATTGTGATAAGTGCTGCTGCTGGTGTCGTCATCTTTGAAATATTGGAGTTTGTTAAATGAAGAATCATTGAATAACATTAACTTTATTTCCCCTTTTTAATAAATCCTTTTATACTTCGGTGATTATTTGTGCATTTGTATGTGAATACAGCTGGATTACTATAGCCTGTGCTCGAACTTAAAACCCTTCGTTTATTCTATAATCTTTAATATTAACTATTGAGATTATTAATTTACTTTTATCAAATGAGACTGATAATTAAAGATTGACTTGTTGGTCCCTGAAAAGGGTGGTGCCCTGCGACGCTAAGTTATAATTACAGATTGTATTATTCTTAATTAATAATTTTATTGTTTTCATGAATTATTTAACTATTTTTAATGAGTAACGTTAGCCTGGGTGCCAGACGAACTTAGCCCCGCCCACAACATTTGTTGTTCGGGAAGTTCGGTCTGGAGTCGCTCCGTTGGGGGGAAACTATGCTCGAACAGAAGCTGTTCGATCCAATCAAATCTTCAGGGCGGGCTTTATACGATGATTGACAGATGATCTGCAGTGACGTAATCAACCACGTCACCAAATAGCGCCTGGGTTG
The DNA here is from genome assembly GCA_038501795.1 of Pseudopleuronectes americanus. Taxonomy (NCBI): domain Eukaryota; kingdom Metazoa; phylum Chordata; class Actinopteri; order Pleuronectiformes; family Pleuronectidae; genus Pseudopleuronectes; species Pseudopleuronectes americanus. The sequence continues at coordinate 27,187 of JBAMIH010000118.1, forward strand.
ATTTTGTTTTCCACAAACATGCCTGCCGCTGGAGAGCTGAGATGTGTAGATGCTGTATTTGAGTCTGTTTTAGGAGACATCGACAGCGCATTCATTTTGAAAGAGGAACAGAGAACGCGGAGGCGACGCCAAAGCGCCGCGTCGCGCTAATCCCTATCGCGCCGGCGCTTGGCTGAAGCGACGCTGAAGCGACGCTGAAGCGACGCTGAAGCGACGCTGACCCGCCGGGCAGCGCTAATAATATCACCGGTTGATCCAGTAGTATTCAAGCATACCGGTATACTTACTTGTTGCTCCAACATTAAGCAACAGCGTCCCAACATTTGTCTCTCTTGGTGTTGTCTTTATACAACATGTTCCGAGGATCATACAACTCACTGCACTTCTCCACTTCAATTATTAATTTAATGTCATCCATGTTGAAGAACTTCTCCTCTGTTTGCTCCGTTAAATGTCGGGTGTGGAGGGTAAATTACGTATTCTCCACTCAAGCCTATGTGGCTCTCTTTTTATCTTTATCACTGCTTGTGTGGCTGTAGTGGATGGGCAGAGGGAGACATTTAATAATGTCATTGGTAAAACTCCAGGAAAACAGAAGGGGACTTCAAAGTATTTAAATTAATTTCAGTGTGTTTCCTGTCGCGATACGCTCGCGTCAAGCGGAAAAAATAGACTCGACGCCGAAACGATCGCTGCACGGAGCGAGGCAGCCTCGGGGCAGAGCGGCGCTTCAGCCTCCGGTGTGACCCGCACAAAGGTTTAACATGGGAGTGGATGGGAGCCAGCTGTAATTTAAGGCTTGGCGCTGCGCTTCAGCGTCAGGTGTGAACCCGGCATTAGTAAATAACTCACAATGATTCGCTTAACATACGTCACATACTACGTTGCTCTGATTGGTTGTAGGTCTATCCAATTGAGCGAAGAGGAATTATATTTCCTGGTTCGGTTGAAACACGCCCCATAATCACAGCCCAATGGAGCGGTCTCAGACTCACATTCTGACTAGAATTGTGAGTATGACAACGTCAGGCTAGAGTAACGTATCATTTCTAATTAATTATTTTACTATTCTGCATTGATAGCTTAATCATTTTTAATTATTTTAGATAAATAATTTATTTTATTGTAATAATCATATTTCATGATTATTAATAATTAGCCAACGTCATACCTACTACTATTGCACAACACAGCTTTAAAAGCTGTATTGGTATTGGTCCAGTATACGTTCTACTGCAGATTTGTGTCCAATAGATGAATTAATCTAATTACATCCTAAAAAGTAAAAAACTGAAACTCCTTTGCATCTGATTTATAGCTGCTTCACCATATCTTTATTTCAATCAAGAGAGACTTATTGAGAAACAAATAAAAAAGTAAATTATAATGAATTTAAATTGATTGTCAACGAAAGGAAAATACTTTGGTGCTTAGACCCCAGCAGGAAGTAGAAGCAGTTCTGGTGAATTGGGAGCTTTGGATATGAAAGAGACTTTTCACCCAGAGCTTAGACACCATTGGTGATGATAAGGAATGGAACATCATGGAGGCAGCATACTGCCTGTAGGTGACAATATTCTCTTTCTCAATTTGCTCTAAGATTGCATTTCTCATTGAATTACAGAGGGGATTTCAGTGGCTTTATTTTATTAGATGGAGACAAATTATATAATATTACAGTATATGGGAGCCACACCGACAAACCAATAGGGATCTGTAAGTTGGACTGTGTGCAGAGGGAGAGAGTGTGTGTGCATACATGGTCCAGTGTTAGAGGATCTCAGCTTGTGGTCATGACACGACAAGTATATGTATTGTCATCTAACAGAAGAACAGGGTCACATGGACCGATTGCTCCTAGACCGGTGACCAACAGTGATGTGTGCATCTTGTGTGTGCGTTCCAACATACTGTGTGAAACCTTGGTCACAATGTTGTGTGTATGTTTGTATGCTATTTTTGAAGTGTGGAGATGGTGACCATAACAACCACTTGAATATGTGTTTATACCTGAATAACCTTTTTTCTAATTTGAGTAGGTGTAAAGTCTAGTAGATTCTTCAGAACAGTTGACATACTCACACATACACAAAAAGCACACAACGCTGGTTGGGTAGTGACATTCTCATACACAGGACATATGAGGACGTGTGTGTTATATGCCCTCTCATTTGTCTAGGTAGCTGGATGACATATTTGAATACATGCCCCTATTTGCACTCTTTGGGGTGAGGCATTGGACTAATGGCCGAAAAGGTTTCAGGTTCGACTACGGTTCGACTCCATGGAGTAACAACAAAAGACGAACCTGGATGGACAACACTTGGATCTGTCCAAAAATCCAAGAGGTTTCTCCCTACCCTGTCTAGTGCCCCTGAGCAAGGCACCTTACTCCCCCAACATCTGCTCCCCGGGCGCCGTACATGGCTGCTCACTGCTCTGTGTGTCCTGCACCACATGGGTTAAAAGCGGATGAAAAATTTCCCTCAATTGAATGAGTGTGTCTGTGCATGTGTTTGGGATAAATAAATGTATCTTGATCTTGATTTTTGAGTGGTTTTCTGAATGAAACTGAGCATCTAAGGGACAAAACACCCCACTGGCTTTTTTGTTGGTCTTTTATGTGTGGTGGTGTTTGGTTCACATGCTTGTGTCCTTTGCTTATATCATTCAGGGTCTGCGTCGCATTAAAAGTCATGCATATGCCTTTTGTGTGTGTATCAATTTGAATCTGCAGTCCCCCACTTTATGTGTGTGTTTTGTACATGTGTCCATGTGGATGTAGCTGACTTTAACCAGTTTTTGTATTTGTGAATTTTATAGGTGGTTTATTTTACAGTCTTAGTCAATCTGCAATTGTGAGTAGTTTTGCAACGACTGCGATATCTAGTCATTTAGTAGAGGCCTAACTATCAAGTACGTATTTATTTACATATAATATACAGCCTTATGGGGTCTTAGTGAAACTCAGGGTCTTATATGATAAGTTCACATAAGAAGAAGGAGATTTGTGTGATTTGAACATTTAAAGTGTTATTCTTCCCAAAGCAACGAGAGCAAAAAAATATTCCTGCTCGACTAACATTGATTTGGGGGACCAATACAGTTACTAGCAAATGAAACATGTTTGACATGATACATCCGCCAGTGTTAATGAATTGGCAACGATGCCCTAGGATTTCGGGATCAAACTCTTATGAAAATTAAATGTAATTGAGGCCTGATATTTGTATCGATTTACCATAATCTTTATTATTAATAACCATAACAATTAAATATGTGTTTTCTGTCAAATTAAAGTTTTCACATTGGCACATATCAGCAAACATAAACAAAGAAATGTCTGTGAATGCCTCATATCGACTGACATTTTGGCCAATTGATAAATTGAAATTAAAAAATATTAAAATGAGAATATAAAAACTACACACTCAAGACATGAAAGTCTGGATGTGTGTGGTAAGACATTCTAGATGCTGGAGGCAGTTGAAAGCTTAAAAAAAAAGCCTGACAATAGGCATTGGTATGCTGATATCGATGTGGTTATTCAATCATGCTTTGTATTCATATTAATTAAAAATGTAATGTTCTCAGTGTGCTGAACACTCATCCACCAACAAATACAGGGTGTGCATTATGTAGAACATTCAGTTGAAGTAACTAAATTTGCGTTCAATTCACACCAAAATATCACCCGGCAAAGAGTGATACAGTTTTTGTAACTGGTGAAATGACCTGAGCTGTGAAATAATCTGGAATTGCTGAGTGAATGACTTGTCTGATTGCGTCTCATTCCTCAGAGCAGCCTCTACATTGGAGGGGCCATTTTTGTATGATTTATTGTCTCTGAAGGTACGAAAGGCCTGCTGTTGGAATAATAGAGGAATTAAGTGTGACTGATTTTCAAACATTCATCAAAAAATGGCACAACAGCCGCTAACGAGCACAGAAGTATACCCAAAGGAGGGAAGCTTATATTTGTATTTACTTACTAAGACCATATTTCTCAGTTGATGTTTATTTCTCTCACAATCATATGTGTGACTGCCAATTAGTCAGTTTAGTGTCAGTTTAATGGAGGAGGCCTGTGGACTGATTACCCTGTCTGTTATCCCTGTTGTGTTGCCAGCTGAGCTCCCGTCACCCTCCATCGCTTCCTAGTGCACTCACTCACTCCCTCGCTCTATCTTTTAATTTTTTGTAGGTATGATGTTGACTCCAAGAGCACCGACCTATCAAAACACGTGAGTATCAAAACAAGTCACAATTACGTATGTTTTTGTGCACACATGGAAGCATGCATGTTCAAATTTTTTTCAGTTTCAGTTGATTTCAATGGTTGAGAATGATTGCTGTTCTTGTCATTACCTCACATCAACTTCATTTAAGCCACAGAACTGGAATTTCTGGAAATGCCTGTAATTCATTTAGAAATTAAACAAACACAGATTTTCTTAGTCCACCCTGCTTTTGCCATTGATAGCAGTGATCAGCATAACAGTAATTAGAACCCACGGTGCGACAAATTGGTATTTGTCAGCAAAAAATAATAGCTGCCCTGTCTACTTCATCATGGTAATAATAGTTCAAAAGGGAAGAAGCAGCTTGTACCCTTGCAATGTTCATCATAATTTTAATCTTTGGGAACGAGAGATATAACACTCATCGTTTTGATGCGTCGGCATGTATTTGAAACCATTTAACCATTTTACCATAACAATATTTTAGCATGTGCAACGTTACACTCTGAGTAGGATTAGAGGGTTGATATAATTCTTTATCCCTTTTCTCATCCTGTAAATATAAAGTTAGCACAATTAGCCTGACTCTGTACATATGTAACAAATCCACCCACCAGCACCTCCGAACTGAGTCCAGTATTACACAAATCGTACGTAACCATCCCAGTACAAACACAAGCATGTTATAATAATTCTGTTAAATTCAATAGATTTGGGACATCACCGCTGTCTCTGCATTTAATATTCCTGCAGTTTTGGATGATAAAAATACCAACAGGCGATACAACAAGTTCCCTCCATTCAGTGTGTGCGATTTTTATTTTACCTCCACCTTTGAATTTGATATTTTTTTTATTTCAGGCTCCGTCCTCTTTATCGTCCTCACTCTCACTCACGATGTGAACAGCAGCAGTGCATTAGTGTGTTTTCTTTATTAGTGACATCACTGCTGCTCACCCATAAAATTGCTCTTCACCTCCACCTCACGAACAAATATGTCGATGTCAGTGTCAGAAAGTTTTGCTTCTTCTATTCATCGCTTGATATTGTGACTCTGTCATGACTCACGGTAGAAATCCATTGGTCATGAGGATAATTTAATATTCATTAGGTGCCTTGCTTTTGTCCTGAGTGTTCTCTAAATGGCTAAATGTCATTTGATGTCTACCCTGGATATTTTTTATTCCTCTTGCGTTTCCCTTATCTGTTTTTTCCTGTCTCATCCTCTCACTCTGGCTTTCTGTCTTTTTTTTTGTCATACCCTTGTTATTTCACTTTCTCTCAATCTACTTATACCCTGTTTCTCCAACCACTCCCTCCCTCCCTCCCTCCCTCCGTGTACCCCTTCCACCTTGCCTCACCCTCCTGAAATCAATAATCTCATACAAGAAGAGACAGACGTGTTGCCTAGGAGGCAGCATACTCTCTAATCCGCCTCCATGCAGGTCTCAGGAGGAAAAGCCGGAGTCCGAATCCATTAGATGGTGTTTTAGCTTCCATAAAGGGTTTGTTGGTTGCAACTGAAGGCAATGTCAATGGTTTGAATTTTGTGGCTCTATGTGTGTGAGCGATTTTATGTCAGTTTTATTTTATTGATTTAATTATATGTGTTTATTTTTGCCTAACTTCAACCTCGTGACTCTGCAGGATTATCTGGGCCAGGCCTACTGTACTCTCGGAGAAGTGGTTGGTTCGTTGGGCAGTCGTTTTGAGAAAGCTCTGGGGTGAGTATGTGCACTCATTGCCGCCAATATATCAATGACTATCTAACCAATGTTGATTGAAAACAAAATGAAGTCACTAGCAAGGCAGTTGGAGATTTGTTTCCCTACAAAGAATAGAAACCATGCATTTCATTTAGGAGTCACTATGTTTCAGAGCTGGTTTGTGCAAGTTATTTTACATCAGCACTTGTTTCACAAAGATTGTTGTCTGTATCTAACACAGCTTCAGCCTTTATGAAAGCTCTCTTCCACATACTGAAATGTAGTTTCCTTAGGGAACGTCCCTTAAGCAGTTACTACTCTCGACATTGGACTTGGCAGCTCTCTACATATACAGTTCTGTGATAATGTTTGAAAAGTGCAGTGAAGTGAGAAGCCAATCATTTTCTTCCAGTGTAAATTTCAAATGATTCGTTTATTGATATTCATAGAGTAACGGCTATGCTGCTTCAGGTCCTGTAAACATGTATTTCATTTTTATTTCATTTAACACTATTTTTAATGTTATTTTATCAAATGTAGCATTTCCTAACAAAGAATATAAAATCCGGTGTCCACCACTTGATTTCTGATTCATGTAAATTTTGTGTTCATGCTCTGCGACGTTTATTCAATGACAACCATCTGTGAGACTGCTAATGTAAACCCAGCTGACTTACAACCAGGGGGCCTTGTTAAGAGGCGGTGTGAAAGTCCATATATCCACGTGAAAATTATGAAAATCTGAGTCAGATAAGAAACATTTGAAGTACAGTGGATGGAAGCCTGGAGAAGGTGTCAGGCAGCATGCTGTGAGATGTTTACATTTACTCAGTAATGAATACCTACTGCTTGGTAATTGGAACGATTCAAGCAGTATCGAGGGTGTATCCCTGCCCTCTGTTTCCTGGGGAAACGAAGCAGAGGAACAGTACATACCCACTGTAGTTGCTCATGAACATGCATGCATGTATGAGTTTGATATGTGTACCTGAATATATGTCCACCAAGGTGTGAGTAAAATTATACTGCTAAATACCTTTTTGATTATTGTTGTTCAGTGCAGCGGCATTTGCAGAGTTTTAAATTTGCATTTGCAGAGTTTTAAAGTGCTGTTATTGGACACAAAGCTATTTGAAGTTTATGATGTCAGTGACGCCTGAGAAAAGGTAGTAAATGAGCCTGCTGTCTTCTTTTACTCACCTTGATTGATTGTTACATTGGTTTCAGTTCAAGCAAAGAAAATGAAATGATTCAAAGTAACACTCTGAAACTCCAATTGTCATTGCCATGGTGATTGCAGTAGATTTCCCACACACACACATACACACACACACAGAGAGAGAGAGAGAGAGAGAGAGATTTTTGATTTTTGAAACCTTTATTTTCAAAATTTATACAATGTTTCAACGGATATGTACCGGACGTTTCATAACAATACTAAAACCTACCTAGAAAAAAATATTAAAACATAATCAACCACAGAATATATTACATCATTAAAACACCACTGTTTGATGAAGCAATCCATGTCCCTCATTTCTTTAAAAAACCTAAAATCAACCCACACTCTTGCGTTCAGCAGTGAGATAAAAACAGGAAGAGCTTCTTGTCCTGTCCTGCCCTCCACTTTGTTCTTCCTGCTGCTGTAAATCGACATTTTAGCTTCCCCTACAATACAATTTAAAAGTTTCCATTTGCACTCATTGGATTTCCTATACCCTACCCCTAAAATGAAGGCCTTCTTACTCCATGTCTCCCCAAACTGTTTAAAAACCTTCTGCATTGTATTAAAAAGGAAACAGAGTCTTTCACAATCAGAGACGTGTTAAAATGCCAGTATGCGCTTCTAGACTTTAGCTTAGAAATAAAAACCTTGCACACAACCAGGCCGTGATCTGTAAAACCAACTGGGAGTATACTGCACTTTTTGAAGATGCTAAAATTATGTTTAAAACAATAAAACCGGTCCAACCTCGCCATGGATGAGATTCCCTCTGCAATGAGTCCAGGTGTATTGTCTCTTATTTTCATTCATTCTTCTCCACACATCACACAGATCATGGGCCTGCAGCAGCTGCCTCAGTGCATTCTGTGAGGCTCCAGGTGGTTCCTGTCTAAAACATCATTTTCTGTACAATTAAAATCACCTCTTAAAAAATGATCAGTTTTTACTCTGCTTAACGCCGTGTCTAAAACCTTTAAAAAACAGACTCTGTCGGGTCCTGAGACCGGAGCATAAACATTCATAAAAACAAAATAAAACTTCTCGACCTTTGCCCTCACCATCAGTAGTCTGCCCCCCACCACCTCCTCCACTTCTAAAGACTCCGGTGCAAAGCTCTTGGAGAAGGTGATGCCCACCCCCCCCCACTGGTTGTGCTTAGGTGGCTCAGGACCACCTGCCCCTCCCACTCTCTTTTCCAGTCATTCTCATTATTAGTGTCACTATGTGTTTCTTGCAGGAACATCACCTCAGCTCCTTTCAGTTGTATTTGCTGGAACATCAGAGATCTCTTTACAGCATCTCTGGCTCCATTTATATTCAACGAACTGATAATAAAAAGACTCATGCGGAAAAATATAAAAAACCCACTTTCTGCTCGACCCAGTTGCAGTCCTTGAGGCCAGCACGAAGAGAAGCCTTCATCGACCTATGAAACCGCTCACAGAGTCTGTTAGCCTGTGGGTGATACGCAGTCGTGCGGTGGAGTTTCACTCCGAGGCTCTGGGCAACTGCGTTCCACAGCTCAGACGTGAACTGCGCACCCCGGTCAGAGAATATGTCCGAAGGGGTGCCGAAACGGGCAACCCAGGTGCCGATAAAAGCCCTTGTCATCTCGGTGGACGCCAACGATCAGCGGCACATGTAAGACAGATGACGTTGCTGGCCGGCGGACCACGGCTCGGCCACCTTGGCCATGGCGAAGATCAGCGGCTTGTGGTCGACAAAAGCAGTGAAGTGACGACCTTCCAGCAGGAAACGAAAGTGTCTGATGGCGAGGTAGAGAGCCAGCAGCCCCCGTTCGAAAGTACTGTATTTAAGCTCGTTGGCGCGCAGTTGGCGGCTGAAGAAAGCAAGCGGCTGCCAGGCCCCCCCTACCCACTGCTCATAGACTGCACCAACAGCGTAATCCGAGCCGTCCGAGGTGATGGCGATGGAGGCTGTGGCAGAAGGATGTGCCAGCATGGTGGCGTGCGTGAGGGCAGTCTTTGTATCAGCAAAAGCCCTGACCCTGTCCTCAGTCCAGTCCAATGGTGTGTGTGACACTCTGGGCAGAACCACCTATCTTCTCCTCTTGTTAAAAAGAGATTAATTCAATCACGATTCTAAGGGAGCAAGGAGGACAGAGAAGGATTTGCAGCTTCTCATTTTAATATGATATGTAATACTCCTTTTAAGCAAAGGAGTATTTTCAGGAGTTAAGGACATCTAAATATTTAGCAACATTACTGGAAATATACAAAGCAGAACAATGATGGTCATCCTTGTATCAAATGCTGCAGGTGCATATGGATCATTTGCACAAGTTGTTTTCAAAGTCATTAGTGATTAGGTGCAGAAATAGAAACCCTGTCAACAATAATTAAAAAACAAAGGTACTGAGGCTACAGCTGTTGCAATCATTGTCCTCTTGAGGTTGTGTCTGTATACATATATGTACAGTCCCTGACAAAAGTCTTGTCGCTTGGGTACAGGTTGATCTTAAGTGCCCCTCAAATATATTTGTAATACATTTTTTTTTACAAGAAATGGCTTTTGAAATAAAGTTTTTTGCCAAACGAAACTGCTGAAAAGCATTCTTACGTTCACAGCTTGGTAAAGCCCACTGAATCAGTTTTTGCAAAGACAAAAGTCTTGTCGCCTTGTCATATGATGCACCCAATCCTAGATTACAGCCTCACTAGTGATCAATAATTTATCAATCAATTCAAGGGTGTGTATAAAAAGAACCCCAGCACACCAGACCTTCACATAAACTGCAACTTGACCTCTGACAACATGCCTAAGATTCATCCAGGCCAAAGCGTTGATTATCAAGAGGCTGAAGACCAGATCCACTGCTGAGGTGGCTGACACCTTCAATGTGTCTCAGCGTCATGTACTAACAATAAGAAAAAGATTTGAAGAGACTGGAGATGTTTTTGACAAGCCCAGGTCCGGCAGACAACGCAAGACAACTGCTCGGGAGGACCGTTTGTTGGCTCGAAAATCCAAGGCCTGCCCCTTTTCCACTGCAGCAGATCTCCACCAGGCCTGCTCACCTCAAGTCCCCGTGTAAACCAGGACAGTTTATAGAATTCTGTCTCGAAATGGCCTCCATGTTCGAATCAGTGCCCAGAAACCAGCACTAAACAAAAGGCAATTAAAAAGACCTGTGGCATTTGCCAAGGCCCACAGCCTGCTAAAAGGATGGACGCTGGAAAAGTGGCAGAAGGTGGATTTCTCAGATGAATTTTTGGTTGAATTACATCACAGCCGCCGCAAATATTGCAGGAGACGTACTGGAGCCCGCATGGATCCGAGATTCACCCAAAAAACATAAAGTTTGTAGGCGGAAAAATCATGGTCTAGGGTTACATCCAGTATGGGGATGTGCGAGAGATTTACAGGGTAGAAGGCAATATCAATAGCCTAAAATATCAAGAAGTATTACCTACCTCTTACATTCCCAACCATAAAAGGGGTCAAATTTTGCAGCAGGATGGTGCTCCATCGCATACTTCCATCTCTACATCAAAGTTCCTCAAGGCAAAGAAGAACAAGGTGCTCCAGGACTGGCCAGCCCAGTCACCAGACATGAACATCATTTAGCATGTCTGGGGTAGAATGAAAGAGGAAGCATGGAAGACGATACCAAAGAATCTTGATGAACTCTGGGAAGCATGTAAGACTGCTTTCTTTGCTATTCCTGATGACAATGATCATAAATTGTATGAATTATTGTCGAACCGCATGGATGCAGTCCTTCAAGCTCATGGAAGTCTTACAAGCTATTAAATTTGGATCTCACAGCACCACTACTTAATTCACTGATATTATGCAACATATGTTTGTATTTGAAGTAAATTATTTGTTCAATTTCACATTACTCTCTGTAGGCGACAAAACTTTTGTCTTGCCAAAATCTGACCTTTCTGTGTTCATTAAATGATCAATCTTTCTTCAGTGAAGCAAATTTATTTTAGTATATTAAACATAATTTGGGAGGGTTTTCGCTTTCATATGAGCCATTTCAAAAACCAATGGATTAATTAAAAGTCAGGTTATAAGCTGTTGTTTCTACAAAAGGGATAGGTGACAAGACTTTTGTCAGGGACTGTATGTCAGTGCGTGTGTGTTTCTGTGTGTGTGTGTGTTAGACTTTGTAAGACACACACCTGCAGCCTGACACAATTGGAATGAGTGCTAGTTTCAGGTAATTGAACTGTTCATCAAACTCCAGTGGGCATTCAGGTGTGTACCTGCATGTGTGCGTGTGTTTGTGCGTGTATTTTTGTGTGTGTGCACATCAAAGAAGAAATTACCTGTATTTGTTCCTATTGCTGACAAGACGTTTGTGTGTATTGTATTTGCCTCTGTGTTGTCTGATTTGATGTTGTAACCCTTGCTCAAGAAAGCACATAAATGTGCTTTTGCAAAAACGAAATTTTTTACTTTTAATATGGACTTACAATTATTGCTGTTGTTTTATAACATAGAGTCTATATAATAAGGATTGCAACCTTAATTCATTTCAGGTTCAAAATGAGTTCAGTATTCTGCAGTTTGTAGCTAATAAATCCCTTGAGGACTCTTTTAGACTTTTAACTTCAAAACTGTATCAAGGTGTGAGCCTGCCTAAATGGTTGGTAAAATTAGCATGAGAGCACTGTAGTTCAGCGATAACCACCTGAGATGTTTTGTTATGTTTTATAATGTACATTTTATTACTGATAACACTTTTACCTTAAATGCTGCCGCTAGCGTTCCTTTTATAAGTCTTGAATATTTAAGGCAGTTTGTGACAAGAGGAGTGAGTAGTGTTAATTTTGTTGACGAAAACTATAACGAAAAATATTCATTAAGGACCTTTTCCCATGACTAAGACGAGACGAAGACGTAACGAAAACGGATCTTTGAAAATAAAAACTATGACTAAATCTATTTTAACTTTCGTTGAAGAGACGAGACGAAAATGTTGGTGGTTGACTAAGTCACAATCATTTAAAAAAAATATTTTACATATCATTGTATTTTAACTCTGTACATTTCATTGCTATGAAATATATTTTATGAGTCTGAAAAAGCTTTGCACAGATTTTTTCTGTTTAGGCAAGACAAGCACATTAAATAATCCAAAGAGTAAATTTATACCAGTTTCAAAGTACATAAAGGTGCATTAATCTGTATGTTCATATTAACTATGGATACACTTAATTTATATAATAAGAAAGCACTCACTCACAAGCCCTTCTCAGACATGAAATCTGTGTATGCTGCTAATGTGTGATTGATGTGTCAAGCGCTTTGAGTGGTCATTAAGACTAGAAAAGTGCTCGATAAATAGAGAGCATTTAGATAACAGGTTAAACACTTACTTTCTGCCCCATTTAATTAATAATAAAACCTTTATTATAGTAGATGAGATTGCATTTGATTACCAGTAAAAAAGATAAAAGATTATAGCTAAAATGTGTGAGTTGGGCTGGTTAAAGGACTGAATGTCAGAACTGGACAGTTCGACTGAATTTTGTATTTGCACATAATGAAGTTAGTCAGGTGTGTGTGTGTTCACGTGCACAGGAGGAGGAGGTGCAGAAATAATGTTTCTGTCATTATCCAAATGTTTATTAAGAGAAAGGGCTTACACACAAATACAAATCCATCACATACATATTCCCACTTTTACATAAGCTGCTACAGTCGCCAATAAAAACACGAGCAACACAACGGCCCACTCATACGTACAAAGACAAATGGGAACACTTTTCCGAATACACAAATACCCCTCCCTCTACAGTGATTCTATTGTGTCTTGGAAATGTACTGAGTTAGTGGGAAGTCGTTAAAATTTTCCATGGGGTGTTTGCTTGACCTGAGTCTGAAAAGAGTTTTGCTCATAAATGCAACATTTTCCAGTGGTTCTCATCTCACAATGCACTTTCTAATTTAAGGCCCTCTGGGTTCCCTGCATTAAAGTGATGGACTTTTCACCAACGCATGCTAGAGACCGGTCATTCACACTGTCAAGATCTCTACCGAATTTAGACTAAAACTTACCTAAAACTAACCCTAACAGTTAGACCTTACCATATATAGATAGGCTGGATATGTGTACATCTATATAGTGACAGCAGATAAATGCCATGAGACTGAAAGGAGAAATAAATTATATAAAGAATGCCACATTGCAGACTGGGAGCAGCTGCAATGCAATATTCACATTGCATCGGATTTTTGATCTTTACTAAAGAGTCAAGTCTGGTGGAAATATTAGTATATAGTCAAAGATTATGTCCCTACCAGCTCAAAGCCCAGCAGTCTTGCGACGTATTAGCCTCTGGGGACAACGGCCAATATTTTGGGGCTTCCACTGTAGACATTGTATGTCCGTGCCTAGAGTCCCCCTACCATTTGCTCTACAACTGTTTCAGATGAATTTCATATAGAACACATGCTGTGAGAAGATCACTGAACATCATCTCAAAACAATAGGTCAAGTGTCACACTGTACACAATGTTTATATTTACTCCTCTTCTAGAGTGCAAACTGTTTTTTAAATTCAAGATACCAATAAGGAAATGTGAGATTTCACCTGATTACACCATATCCTCAACTCTTTGACCCAAAGTGCAAAGAAGAGTAGAGATGTAGGAGGGAACATACACATGAACAATGCGGTCCTGCTATACATACTATGCACCTCGTGACTGTGACCTCTTAACCTTTTGCTGTGCTGTATCTCCTGCAGAGGGATCCCTGGGAAGAAATGCGGGACCATTATTCTGAAAGCAGAGGAGCTGAACAACTGCAGGGTGAGAATGGATGTGCACATATTTGTCTCTCTGTCTTTTCAAAGCAAATTTAATCAGGACAGATATACCAGAGGATCCAGGACATAAAATTTGTTCTGAATGTGTATGAATATTTTAATACTTAAAAAGCTGTTTTTTACTTATGAGTAAGCATTATCTTTTTAGTACAGCAAGAGGGTACATACTGAAAGATGGACAATCTCTCGGGTCAAGGTTCACCATAGTTGAACCCCACGGTAAAACTATTTTAGCCATCTCAAAAGCTAAATAATACAATCTAAGATCTGGCAGGCCCAGCCCTGCCAGATCTCACTATTTCATCAATATCCTCATGAGGTTTGATGCTAAGATACTTCATTCCCTGTCGTACCCATCTAAAATTAAACTTCTCCACCATAGATGAAATACATGATTTGGAGAGAGGCATTGCCTCGGATTTGCTCCAGTTGATGGAGTAACCTGAACATTTTGAAAAAGATTGGATGGTGTCCATCAGATGTGGCAGCGAAGTCAGAGGTTCGGATCCTACTTGCACGCTCTTTCTTATTCTGCTTCCTCTTGTCCCTTTCGCTGCTTGTCAGGAATCGGTGATGATGCAGTTCTGTGGGAACAAGTTGGACAAAAAGGATTTCTTCGGCAAATCAGACCCTTTCCTGGTCTTCTACCGGAGCAACGAGGACGGCACGTGAGTCCTCCTCACCCCCATTTCCTTTCTTTCCTTCTCCCCTTTCATGTTTAGTTTAATCTTTCCCTGCAACCAAAGGAAATTGCATTCATTGATTTGCCTCCGAACAAAAGTCGGGATGCCTGTTAAAGCATGTGGGGAAAATACATGTGAAGAGGTTTTAGCACAGATGTGTGTGAGTGTGTGAAAGCAGGAGACATTGACAACGTGTGTGTGTGTGTGTGTGTGTGTGTGAGTATTCGCAGCTCTGTGGGCTCTCTTTACTATCCTGCAGTGTGTGACAAGTAAGATAAAACCTTGTAGCCCTGAGGGAGGAAGATACCAAGTCCACCTACTAGCCAAGGGACTAAGGAAATTACCTATTTGCACAGTGTGTGTGTGTGTGTGCATGCGTGCACATGCATGTGTGTGTGTGACACAGGGCAGGCCTGTAGCGCCAACAGACCTACAGCTTTACTTTCAGTGATTTCCCACTCATATATTTTCAAGTACATACTTCTCAATCTCTTTTACCCATCATCTCACTTGTCTTCTTTTCTCTTCATTCCCTATCTCTCCCTTGGTTTCTCCCTACAGGTATACCATCTGCCATAAGACCGAGGTGGTGAAGTACACGTTGAACCCTGTGTGGCAGGAATTTAAGATCTCCGTTCGGGCTCTTTGTAACGGTGATTATGACAGGTAAGCCTGATTTCTATTTTAGATTTCACTAGATATGATTAATGTGAAAAATAAGATTCAACAACCCACACAAACATCTGTGTCATTTATGCTGAGGATGTCATTCTAGGTAAGATGGGCCACTCCAGGGATATGATGGATGTTCGTCTGTGTCTAATGGCCTCTTCAGGCTTCTGCACACACAACAAATCACAGCTGGTTTATTCAAAAAAGTGTTTTCACACTGCAAACAAACAGAACAATTGTTCAGTTTGATCCAAACTGTGACCAACTCTTTTTTGTTAGACTATGTTTTGGTCCATTGGTCTTGAGAATTATGGGAGGCATCTTTCACAGCTGTTATTTTAGATCACACTGAATTGAAAAGTCTGAAGGTCCGGACCAATCAAGAAGGTGTAAAAGCTTAAATATTTGGAGAAATTTAAATGAAATTCATTAATATTCTAAATATCTGTAGCATTAAAAGAAACAGCACACAATATATTCATAGTAATCTATATAATTTTTTGCCATTGTATGTTTGTAGATATATGATCTCGTTATTTTGTCTGGAAATATATTTGACATTCTCCTGCTTCTAACTTACCTACAGTCAAAACAATAGCAAACTGACAGACAATCACACAGCAAGTCAGAAGTTATATATAATATTATATCATCTGCTTCCTTTTCTGACAAAGCAGCAGAAATTCTAAGAATAGACCCTTGAAGAGATCTTGTCATCTTCTTGAGCTTGAGTTGTTGTGTAATCTATTTGATCAAGGGAAAATAAGTAAGTGGTGAGAGGGTCTTTTCATCTGAAGAGTGTGTTACGTTGCAAAAAGAGGGCAAAAGAACAGCATGTTGCACTTACAATTACCAACATCATATGATGCTATAAGACTGAATGCATCAATTGGCTCCTCTTTGACTATTCTAAATTGCACTAAAGATATTGTCTTGTAAATGTCCTGAACATATTAATACGTTTTCAGGAACCTGTTAGCATCTCTCGCATGTAGGATGTAATTCAAGACAACAAACATTTTGACAAGTGAAGTCAGTTAACCGTCTCGTCAACATGTCATTGATTATTGGATGATTAGTCATCTTTTAAATAGTTTTGTGCCAACTAGCATCTTAGATCTATTTATTTATTTATCCTCTTATTTGTTTTTTAAATTGTCTAAACCATAAACTGTACACAATGATAATCAAGCCTAAATAAAGTATAATGTATATGAACACTGCCAACTTGTGCATCTGGAGCCAGAGTCTGTGCAGTAGGGATCCCCCATGTGTCGATAGTGGTCATGTAGGGAAAAAGACACAAATACGCAGACAATAGGGTTTTGGTTAAGCTTAGTTTAGCTAGCAGACAGCAGCATCGATCCGAAGTTCAGTCCAGTAAGCTTATTAGGGGATGTTATGTTAAGTCCCACCATGTCTTATAAGCAAGAGACTGAGGAAGTCCACACTGGATCACAAACACACACACACACACCCACACACATTGCATCTGCCTCTGTGCAGCCTGAGAAAAGAGATAAGGATGAGCCCATGCTGGCAAACAATAGAGCGCTGTGTGTGACTGCTCACAAGTGCTCTGATAGGCCTGCGTTCTCTCTCTCACTCACTCACACACACACACACACACACACACAAACACACACACACACACACACACACACACACACAGGTTTACAATGGTAAAGCTAAGATTAAGATTAAGCAAAATCATCAATTCCCTGTCACATCATCATAGCCCAGAGTGTCTGGATGGCTGGACATTTATAACTGAGATTGTGGCAAAACACAGACATAATAAGACAGACACCTATAAACACACACATACACATTTATTTTGAAAGCTCTGCGCACACAGGTTCCTCTTGAGGAGAAAGTGTTACACCGACCAAACACACTCATCTCTAGAGTGGCTATCACTATCATCCAGACACTTCCCACTCCTTGCTCTCATTGCCTGCTTTCCTCTAGTGTGCATCCTACTTTCTGAGCAGCTCTGAAGCCCATTAATTAGGGCTAACATTTCCACTTTCTGATATCGAAAGCTAAGTAGGTTGGAAAAGTGGAGTTCTTTCTGTGGTTTTAAATTAGATACAGCTTGTATCCAAGTTGTATAGCGGTTACAGTAAGTTTAGATGAAAGTCATACAAAATGTATAATTACCCTGTTGCAGACAGGGTAATGTGAAATGTGTGTTTCTCTGCTTCCTACAGTGCAGAAGACAAACCTAATTGACTGAGAGAGGAAAAGCGCTGCATACTTTTGTCACTCTGATTGTCTTTAATTTAGTTTCTGTCAGTTTTGAGTCTTTCTACACCATCTTATCGCCGCCTTCATGTTGTCAAGCAGAGGGCCTTTTGCTATCCCTGCCTTAATTCTCTATTATCATTTGCCTCGCTCCCATCCTCCGTGTAACTCTCTCCTGCTTTTGTCAGAGTGAAATTGACCCTCCTGTCGAAAGTATTGATAGATATTGTTGAAAGCGTATCGGACTCTCACAGACTATTCATATTCTTTTCCCATTTCATTGTAAACTATAATGGGAGGCTGAAATAGATGCACTTGGAGATTAGGAAGAGCACAACACTGGATGCAAATACAGTATCGAAATTACAGCAGATAGTGGGCTGAGATAAGCTGCAGAATGGATCCTCTTAACAGCTCCACAACAACAATGAGAAAAAAACCAAAATCATACATTTTAATTTATAATTATTAAATCTTGGATGTTAGCCTCCTAACATATTGTTTGTTGTATTCTGGAAATATAAATAGCAAGTTTCTTTTTCTTTTATCAAACTTTTTCTTTTTTTTTATTTTCCCCTTCTTCCCAACAGAACCACAAAGGTTGAGGTGTATGACTGGGACAGAGATGGCAGGTAACTCCTCACCTTCAGTCATTTTTAAATCACATAATCTGTACAACAAAAATATTTTCTTTATAAAATATAATATATATATGTATAATACAATAAAATACAATAAAATAATTAAAACACAACTGTAAAATAAAATATACCTATACAATTAATGTATAAATAATTAAATTAAAGAATATAATAGTTTCTTATTCATCAGTTCAATCAATGGATAATTACTTTCCAAAACGTAGAGTAGTTACCGAACAAAGATTTTGGTTACAAATATGCTATTTTGTAGTAAAGAGTCATGTGTCATGATTTATTTTGGATTTTTAAAACATCAGGTGTTTTTCAGTGATATAAAATATATATATGTAACTCTCTAAACCAGCAAGGCTCAGCGGCAGAGAAACTAAAATTGAATATAAAGAGTAATTTGTTGACTTGTACTCAAACTTAACTTGCTGGATGAGATTTCCATTTTCTCAGTACCTGAAGCCACTTCTTATGTACATCTGAAATTCCTTAACTTTGTACAAGGCCTGATAACATCAGTCTGCTGTATGTCTTCAGATGGTAAGGAAGCTGGGTGCAGGATTGTCACAGATTGTCTGCTTAATGAAGAGTCTGGTTTCTGGCTGCTGACAGCCGTACAAATAAAGAGGAGTGACATTTGTCAAGCTGTAGTTTAAAAGGGAGTTGTTACGGTTTGAGGGAGGAGATGGACCCAGGATGCAGAGGTTTTAACAAAAAGGGGATTTAATATACCGTACAAAAAGGTCTTTAACAAGACAAAAACAAAACACGGAGAACAAAGAACGAGGAAGCAGGAGAAGCTGGTTGAGACAGCAGGAACAGACAAACCATATCTCACGACGTGTGGACAGGAGTAGGTGAAACAACTAGTACGAACCGACACCAGACAAAGGGAAACAGAGGCTTAAATACACAGAAGGAAGGCAGGGGCAATTACACACAGGTGAAACACATGAGGATTGGAGATGACAATCAAAGACAGGAAGTGAGACACCGAGAAGCTGGAACAAGACAGTGAAAGCGAGGCTACAAAATAAAACAGGAAATAGATAGCACAACGAGACAGAAAACCATAAACATAAATGACTGAGCGTCAGAGGAGTCATTTCTTGATTCGTTTTACACTTTATACTGATGGAGGTTGCACCATGACATTCTTTGTACAGCTCTTCGATGGGGACAAAGACACGTTCAAGTTTTTTAACATGCTGTTGTGGGTCTACAGAGTTTTTTGTATTCATTTCTATTAAATGTCTGCTCCCTTTTTTAACTCACAGTGATTTAATACTCACATATCCCCCCCACCGGTATCCACACTTGAAATTAACTAAGCTGTATTTTATTTGGATATGAAAAATTTCAGGTCGCTTTAAAAACTCAACACATGACGAGAACTTGTCAAAATGTCAACATTTTCCCCGTGTGTCTCTTGTGTTTTGAGTTTTTCCGTCACACGTTGGGATTGCCACTATATTTTGCTCTGTGCAATAAATAATGGAATATATTGTGGAAAACATATTATTTTTTTATATTTCCTTTTTGTTCTGTCTCCCCGTATGTAGTCATGACTTTATCGGAGAGTTTAGCACCAGCTATAGGGAACTTTCCAGAGGGCAGTGCCCGTTCAACGTCTATGAGGTGAGTATGTGTCTGTACGTGTGTGTGAGCTCACATGTGTTTATGTGTTACAGTATTCAATTCAAAGCTCCTATGTCATATTATTGACATCTTTAAAATGAAGCAGCTAACTACACTAATAATTAAAAGACGAGCAAAAAGTGGATGCAAAGTGGCCAAGAAAACATAAGAGTCGTCCACTGATTTAGCAGTGACCTCCTGTGATATTTTTGGACTCACAATGGACAGGATCAAGGAAGGATAAAATTTCATGCAGCACAATCCGTGACAGTGTCTTTTCTTATCCCACACATTCCTCTTCTTCTAGCCCTCTCATATTTTCGTGTTTGAAATTTCATCCTGCTAGGATGATGCAGATTCCTGCTACCACCCATATCAGAGTAAATTCTGCATCCATTGCTGAAAACATTTGGGTCAGGTTTCGCTGGATTCCACAAATCCCAAACTCAGTGTAGCTGTAATTTCGGTCATAGTCTTACATGGCAAGAATGGACTTGTCAAAAAATGCTTTTCAGCCTACAAACAAAATTCCATTCACCTTCACTGTGAAGGGTGGTAACATCTCAGGAAAGAAACAAATCAGAAATCTGCATGTTTAGGTCTAAAGTTGAGAATATGTTTGTTTGTGATTCAGATGACTGATCCTTTGAAATAGGAGCCATTTTCAGATTATAATGCGATACTTATTGAATTTTCTTTTTCTGGTGTGGCACCAATATGCTTCTGTTGTTACTGACACATAGTTAAAGCCAACCACAATCATACAAACAGGGATCCCACTGTACATTTCTTTATGCACCTTACTTACTCTGTCATGCACAGGCACACACACAAGCACACACACAAGCACGAACACGAACATGAACACCTACTGTTATGATGGCTTATCTTCTCCCAGGAAGATTCAACACTTCTTGATTAACAGAGCACCACACTGCGAGGAGAGAGTGCGTCATTTCAAACGGCTGCTCTTTCTCTAAGCACTCAGTTCCGCACATGTAGAAAGTTGCACAGAAACGCTCAGACAGGAACAAGAATAAAGTAATATACAAAACTTAAAGCAGTCAGTAACAGAGAGAATGGCTTTGCATTGCTGAAGGCACTTGGTGTGTGCATGTGTGAGGGTGCGTTGGTGTTACAGCCATGTTTCAATCGCCGCACCCAACCACCAGATGAAATTGTGTCCTTGTGTTTACCTATTGCAATTTGAACCAAGGTGAAATGCTTATATCCACACATTTGTATGTCGTTACCCTGGAGGTCCACTCGATCTGTTTAACCTTGGCACAGTTTAATGAGATCATAAAGCTCAGATTTAAAAGCCCAAATACAGTGTTTGGGATTCAGACAGAGTTGCATGTCTGTTTCTGACTGGTCCCCAAATGACAGCATATAGGGTTTCTCAGACTACTCGACTATAAAACCACCAGTCAACACTGTGCATCGTTGTAGGCTACTTTCAGGGAATATTTGACGACTACTGAAATGCAGTTGTCATGAAGGATGTTGGGATGATGTTGAGACCAAGGTTGAAAAAGGTATATTTTCTTATCACTTCACAAACATAATAGCTACAGCTGTTTTAGATGCATAGGAATCTTCACTTAGCCAAGGAAGGTTGACCGTGTACACTCACTCTGTGCCGTTACATATTCATGTAGTCACACCACTCAGTTTAGAGCCATAACCCACCTCTGGGTTTTAGCTGCTCCTCTGGAAATGTTCGGCTTTATTTGCATTACTCAAAGGCATATTCATTGTGGTTACTGATTTATGAAGGAGGCTTATTTGAGCATGGGGAGAGAGCTGAAGGAAGGGAAAGCACAGTGTGCAAATAAAACTATGATGTCCACCACCACAGAGTAATTTACTATAAATTAAAGTTACAATTGAACTGACAATCAGAGGAATACAGGGTCAGGTTTTGTTTAAATTGTATTAAATTTCTTGTATTTACACTTCTGTTTATGAAACTCTTTCAGTTATTGGAATTTTACTGAAGAAAAAGTATGTAAAGTTATTATTGTTTTATTTATGAAAGGAAAGATTGAACTGAAAGATGTACGAATTAAGTGATGATGGAGTTAAAAAAGAGATTCCTGTCTGATTTTAGGTGATTAATCCAAAGAAGAAAGGAAGGAAGAAAAAATACCTGAACTCTGGAACGGTGAGGCATCACTTCTGATCCTTTTTATATGAAGTTGTGTTACCAAATGTAAAATGCATTATAATGTAGCATGGAGTATTAGGGCCATATTGAAGAAAAAAATCTGAGGTTTTGCAAAGAAACTCATAGTATTACAAAAATAAAGTAATAATTGAATGAGAAAAACAATGACAGACTTACTGTCGACCACTAACAAATATTCCTTCCTGCACTAGAAAGGGAATTTACTTCAAGTTCCTTTGGTTCTATCTTTGAATAGACAAAGTTTCTTACACTTTTAAATGTCTTAATACTTATGATGATACGGTGCTAAGGTAACCAAAACATTAATATATGTTCCCCATATACCAAATAACACATAAATGATTCTTGTATGACTTTATTTAAATATTTCAACTTTATTCAAGTAATATGACATCATTCTAGTCGTATTATGACCCACAAAATTAAAACTTTATTCTCATAATATCACAACTTTAATTACATAACTTCATTATTTATTTCTTGTTAAAATTATGACAATTCTCTTATTCTTGAAAAAATATGACTTTGTCTCGTAATATTACAAATTTACTCTAATAATATTACAACTTTATTCTCATAATAGTATGACCATGTTACTCCTTCCAATGCCACAGTTGATTCAGCGAGGGAATTATTTGAATACTTAAAGTAATTGAATTGTTCATTGAATATATCAGAATCAGAATCAGAAGTATTTTTTTGCCAAGTAGGTTTACACCTACAAGGAATTTGCTCTGGTAACTGGTGCATACAATGAGGGGAGCTAGCTGCCTCCGTGTAGCTTCAAGCTGTAGACTTAGCAACGCAGTTCGGAAACTATACCGGGGAACCGTGCGCTAAGACACGATAACATAAACATTATGACCCGCTGGGTGTCACTTTATTTTATTTAGCTCCATCGTACACTGTGTGTGTGAAAAGCCGGGAGCAGGTAAACAATGAACGTGGACTTGTTCTGAGAACTCATGAGGTAGGCTTCTCTAAGCTTGTCTTCCGTTGCGCCCCCTATTGTTCTGGCGCCCAATTCTTTTCAGCACTGAGAAATATAAATCAAAACGTGTCCGTCCGATCCGTCCGTCAGTCCGTCCTCAACGGACTCGGAGAAGCATACAGCGGCCTTAAGCCCTCTCCAGACAGAGGCAGAGACATTGGCTGAAAACTGTTGTTGAAGTTTCTCAGAGTACAGTCGTTTAGCTTCTCTCACCTCCCTGCTAAACCTGTATTTAGACTCTATAAACCTGACTCTGTCCCCGCTCCTGAACGCCTCTTCCTTCTCCAACCTTAACTTTTTGAGTTTAACTGTGAACCAGGGTTTGTCATTTTTGTAAATCAACCTGGTGCGTGATGGAACACAGCTATCCTCACAGAAGCTGATATAGGAAGTCACAGCGTCGGTGTACTCTTCTAGACTATTAGTAGCAGTCCTGAACACATCCCAATCTGTACAGTCAAAACATGCCTGAAGATCCTCCACAGCTTCACTGGTCCTCAACTTTGAAGTCCTCACAACAGGTTTACAGAGTTTTAATTTCTGCCTGTATGCAGGAATCAAATGGACCATGACATGGTCCGAGAGTCCCAGTGCAGCCCGGGGGACGGCGTGATAAGCACTGCTTACTTTGGTGTAACAGTGATCCAGAATGTTCTCCTCTCTGGTCGGGCATTTAATAAATTGTTTATATTTGGGAAGCTCACGGGTGAGATTTCCCTTGTTAAAGTCCCCGAGGACAATAACTAAGGAGTCCGGGTTAGTCCGCTCCACACACAGTATCTGATCAGCGAGCATGCGTTGTGCCTCTTGCACGTTAGCTTGCGGTGGAATGTTAACACTGACCAGAATGAATGAAGCAAACTCACGGGGGGAGTAGAAGGGTTTGCAGTGAATGAAAACATATTCTAGATCAGGAGAACAGTACTGTTGATCACTGTCACATCGTTGCACCAGCCAGAGTTAGTGTAACAGCAGATACCTCCACCTTTCGTTTTGCCGGAGAGCTCCGTGTTGCGGTCCGCTCGGAAAAGTTGAAACCAGCCATCTGCAGCGCAGAGTCTGGTACAGACCCACCCAGCCACGTTTCCGTGAAGCACAGCACGGAAGATGAGGAGAAGTCTCTGTTTTTAATAACTAGTAACTGGAGTTCGTCCAGTTTGTTGCACAGTGAGCGCACGTTGGAGAGGAATATTCCCGGAAGCGCTCCTCCTCCGCTTCAGCGTGTGAACAAAGGTGAGCGAACCTTTGACCAGAATGTCTAAAATATCTATAGATGAGGCAATAAAAGTCGGTAATAAATTATCAGGAGTTTTGTCCCTGATGTTCATGAGCATCTCTCTGGTGAAAGAGCGCCCGGTATTTAGGCAGGAAACTGAGTTAACAAACCAAACAAGGCAGAAGTTGTTGTTCTGCTACTGCTCTGCTTTGTGCATTTTACATTTTTTTGTATTTACTGTATTGTTGATTGTTGTACGGCGACCTTGGGTATCCTGAAAGGCGCCTTATAAATCAAATGTATTATTATTATTATTAAAACATCGCGCACCAAATCACTGAAGCAGCATCTAAGCCATCTCAGATCGAATTGTATTAGTAAGGATACAAAGCTGAATTTGAAGATTTTAATTGGTTGCCCTGTCACCCACAGGTGAAACTAATGTCTTTCCTGTCGGACATTGAAGACACCTTCCTTGACTACATCAAAGGAGGGTAAGCCAGTGACCACTCATTCATTGAACCTGCATTGAGAGATGGGGGTTGTAGTCCTTCAATGAGAAGTTGCATGTGACACGAGTGAGCAGCTCACGATAGTAACCCTGTCATTACTCGGCCAATGATAGTTATCATTCAGTGTGAGTGGATCAGACAGTAAAGAGAGAGAGTCTGTCAAACAGGGGTCAAACTCTGAAGTGTGTGTTTGTGTGTTTGTGCTTGTGTATGTATGTTGTTCAGGTTGACTGTGTGCAACCAGGCATTCGTGAATACTCTGCCTTCATTAGACTAACAGAGGGGGAGACTGTCAAGGGAGAGAATGGGTGTGTGTGTGTGTGTGTGTGTGTGTGTGTGTGTGTGTGTGTGTGTGTGTGTGTGTGTGTGTGTGTGTGTGTGTGTGTGTGTGAGTGTGTGTGTGTGTGTGTGTGTGTGTGTGTGTGTGTGTGTGTGTGTGTGTGTGTGTGTGTGTGGTGTGTGTGTGTGTGTGTGTGTGTGTGTGTGTGTGTGTGTGGTGTGTGTGTGTGTGTGTGTGTGTGTGTGTGTGTGTGTGTGTGTGTGTGTGTGTGTGTGTGTGTGTGTGTGTGTGTGTGTGTGTGTGTGTGTGTGTGTGTGTGTGTGTGTGTGTGTGTGTGTGTGTGTGTGTGTGTGTGTGTGTGTGTGTGTGTGTGTGTGTGTGTGTGTGTGTGTGTGTGTGTGTGTGTGTGTGAAATTTCTATCCTTGTATATTGCTCTCTTTCTGCTGCCCTTGTAGCTGTGCTCTGTTCTGCAGGTGCTAGGGAAAGTCTGCTGGCTTTGTAAGGAGATGAACACCGTTTTTAAGTTTTTGCTTGATTTTGAAAGGGAGAAAACTTCATTGAAATCTTGGGGATTACAAGAAGTAAACTGGTAACTCAGATCTATTGGGTCTGGACATTTTCGCAAAATGTGCCAGTCACATATGAACAATGCAGCATGAGTAGATTTTGAGGGTCAAACATATTCACAATTACAGAAAACTATCCATAACATTAAGGTGAGGGTTGGCGCCTGGCTAGAGCTAGCAGGAGGCACGACATGACGTGTAATTTCCACTGTGTAGATCACACGTTTTCGTTTACAGCCCCTCGACACCAGTGTTAGCCATTATCACCAAAACCTTTTGAATCCTGTTGTCTTTCCACACCTTCTTTTGCGTCTTCTACATGTAATTCTCCTTTTCAACCTGAGATATTTTTATTTCTTGTAGGTTTTATTTTTTGTTTTGCAGCCATCATCAACACGCCCACTCACTTACTGCGAATTCTTCTGTCATTTTCTTGCTGTATTAATAACACACATCATGAAGAGAAGGTGTGTTGTAAATTAAATATATTCTCTAACACTGAAAGCTGTGAGTAACAGCCTTTTTCTCAACATATATAATTTAATTGTGGAAAGGTTTACTGGAAGTACACAAGAGTTGAAAATGGTAGAAAATGTGTATCATTATTTATTAGATGACTCAATAAACCCTTAAAATTCAATGCAGGTATTTTTGTGGTAAACAGGTACAGGCCGGAATTTGCTGTAAACAAAGGATCATACATTATACCCAGAACATATGATATCACATATGAACTGTGGGACCAACCCAGTGTCCTTGACCTACACTATACACCAATTATAAGCTGGTTTTCATAATGTAGTGTGTTTGAGAATATTTATAGTGGATAATCAACAAATTGACGAAAAACTGTCTGTGCGCTATTACATTTTTTTCTTAACTTCTACCTGATATCAGGAAGATGATTATATACTTATCTCACAGTAGCAAAGTATGACAGGATAATATACCTATACTATGACTGTGCAGTGTGCTTATGTTAAATCTATTATTCTTTACTATTTAAACTTATTGAGTACTTATTATTCATCTTATTATTCTTCAAAGTATTGCATTTAGTTAATCAAGAGTCTGGAAACGACATCATGACTGACAGCAAACTGTTAATAAGTGTATCATACCTTACTCTTAATACTGTTCATATTCCATTTATATTTCCATTCAAGTTCAATGTATATTTCTAACTGTGCTTCCTATTTATTTAACATATTCCATCGCTGCACTTTAACTTCCTTCTTTTGCACTTCTGGTTAGATGCTAAACCGCATTTCGTTGTAAATGTACTTGTACTGTGCAATGACAATAAAGTTGAATCTAATCTAATCTAATCTAAGTGCCTGTAAAAGAGCCGTCCTCTCACCAAGGTATACAATATATTGTCAATTGCATTTGCCCCAATTTTAATTTCAGTATATGTAATGACTAATTGCTTATATAGTTGTATTTTATTATATTCTAGTTTATTCCATTCACTTTTTTAGCTGTATTTATTCTCTACTCTGGCTGCAATGCCCGAATATTCCCCTTGTGGATCAATAAAGGTTTATCTTATTTTATCTTATTTTAGGCAGTGCACATCAAGTAAACCTGTATCCACATGCAAAACTGCAACTCTGTAAAACAGGAGACAGACTATGTCTCCCAGGAGTTTTTTGTGTACAGTTTATTCATATATGAGCATATAAAAAGAGCCTCTTGACTGTGACCACAGATCAATTTGCTATTGATCCACAGAGCATAAGGAATGCACTTGGTGTGCGTCAGATATTAGAGATGATGTTTATGTTTAAGGGGAAGCAAGTGTCACTAAAGTGTTTGACTTTTCATGTTTGTAATTAATGCATGTCGTAATCATGTTTCGAGTATTATCAGTTTGGACAAAGGTTGTTAGTTTGACTATATGCAGAGAGATGTGTGTCCTCTCACGTCGGGTTCTGAAATATGTGTACTCGCTCTGTCGCTGTTGATCAAGAATTCCCATCATCAAGTCTCAAGTCAGTCTGAGAGCACTATAATACTCTCAGGTAAGCATTTAAAACCTAAATGAATCTAAATGATCCAGTTGCACTTAGTCCAGCTGCAATATGGTTAGAAGAGGTGTGGAAATTTCATGATTCTTAGATGCATGGCAATGCGGACGTGGTCGACTCCGATCAATGCAGTGACAGAAGATAATCGATTCATGTTTTCTGATACGTTCCTGGTTTTAGCAATGTCCTGCTGCTGCATTATAATAACCAGTGCTGCTTCAGGATCAGACACACGCTCATTAAAGGTGAGTGTCCTGTGTCAGAGTCTCTGTCAGAATCTGTTTCATTTGGAGCTCTGCATTCATGGCGGACCTGTCAGTCACAGTGACAGATATTGTTTCGCCTTGTTTTGGTTTGTGAATTGAGAATTGGTACAAGAATAGAAGCGGGAGGGAACTCTGCTGGTATTGAAATCTTTCTGAGAGGCTGTCATTAGATAGAGAAAGCAGACACTCACAATAGAAAGGCTCTTAAAGGAGTCTTATGGGTTGTTCCTAAAAATTAACAGGCATAACATTTTCCCCGATATCCAAGTTTAGACAAACTTGACTCGATGCATATGTGAGCTGTGTATCTTTCCTCTTCCTCTTCCTCCTCTGCTTCTCTAGCCAGATGGACACTGTGCAACCAGACACATCTGTTTACATATCATCAAGAGAGGTCACGTAGCACAATCTCTGATACCGTTTTTAGGCCACTGGATAAACTCTTTCGTACGTTTCCTTCTGGCTTGTTGATATAAGTGGAAAGGAGACTTGTCAAGAACATCTTGACCTTCTTTTTTTGCTTGAATAGAATATTTAGATTTAGACATAAACATAAACCTACAGTTAAGGCTACAGGGCCTGTTGAGATTGGTTTTTAAAGACTGTCATTCCCCCAAAAAATTTTTAAGTATGATCTTCAAAATTTACCGCTTACACCAGACATTTGTAATCACGTAAAAAACATAAAGAATACAGCTTCAAATAACCCTTTATGCTGATGCTGATGCAGCTACCTGATTACAGAATGGATGTTCTTCACTTATAGGGTTTTGAATAGAAAATAAATGTAATGGACAGTATTGAGAGACAGGTTTACAAGTCAACTTGCTCCAGTCTGTGTCAATATTGTTTGTAGACTACAGAATTACAAAATGTTGTATTGATTCATTTATTGGACAGTGTTTCGTTTGCATGTAATTTGCAGCTGAACTTTGACATCATCACTGTCTTTATTATATTTTCACAATTTACATATCTGGTGAAATTAAAGTAAGGCACATTACTCAGTGGTGCTGATAAAGGGTGTGTCTTCTCGCTTAAACCCTTCACTGTGCAAACAGAGGTAAGAACTGATCAGAGAGTCAGATTTAAACATATTCCTTGATTTGTGAGAGAATACTTAATAGGTCTTGATGAAAAAGTCAGTGTGTGTGCGTGCGTGTGTGTGTGTGTGTGGGTGGGTGTGTGTGTGTGTGTGTGTGTTTGTGTGTTTGTTTGTGTGTGTGTGCGAGCCTTGCTGATTTATGAATAATTTTTCTTCTTTTGTCTTCCAAGGACCCAAATTAATTTCACCGTGGCCATTGATTTCACAGCTTCCAATGGTAACCCTTCAAATAAACACACAAACACTTTGAATGTGCACACACAATCTCTCTCGGACACCCACAGAGAGACACACAAACGCACTGAATGCGCAGGGAGCGTTTATACAAATATATGCAGATTGAAAATCAAGTGTTTCCTAATAGCCCTCTCAGTCACACCTGGCAGCTAAAGCTGAGTGCAGTTACATGCTATGATGTCCATGATGAAGGGCCGTGTTATCCATCTACCCTTGAGCTCGGTTGTAGCAGGACAGGCGGCAGCAATAGAGCCACATCCTATTAAATCAAATGAGAGCTTTCAGGCAGTGGATGTAAAAACGTGTTTGAAGTGGAGGTGTACTCGATCTTGTCTGGCTCTCATTAAAACCTTAACACCAAATGGAGGCTACTCAGCCTAGTAGTGGTCTGCAATTTATTAAAACACGACTTTAATTGTGAAATGAAGAGTAATGTACAGGGAGATCAAGACCATGTGTTATATTAATTCAATGTTAAGTTTATTAGTAGTCAATTTAGCTCCATCAGTGATGCTGAGTTGGAATCCCTGGACATGCGCATGTTGTGGTGTCGTACAAAAGCACTAATGGTATCCACTAGATATCTATCAGTTTTAGCCATGAAGCTGTGGCTTGCTAAGAACGATTTTATCACAGATGTATGCTGATACAGACCAGCTTTGGTAAACAGTGAAAGCCTGAAATAAATTAACATTGTTCTTTTTATCTGTGTTTTTTCTCCTTCCCCATCAGATACTTACTTTTTCATAACTCAAAGATTGTCCAACCAAAACAAATCCTAAATGTCCATGTAGATCGTCAAACTGCATGTTTATGATGTTAACCACAGGCTCTAATTCTGTTGTTTCATCCTGGTTTAACATTGACTGATGTGCTAAACCACCTAGTAAATTATTGTGCCAACAGGGAATTTTCTGATTGGGTTTGTGTCTGTTCCCTTTGTCCCAACAGGTAACCCAGCCCAGCCCACCTCACTCCACTACATGAGTCCCGACCAGCTGAGCACCTATGGCATGGCCCTGAAGGCAGTGGGGGAGATCATCCAGGACTACGACAGCGACAAAATGTTTCCTGCGCTGGGCTTTGGAGCCAAGTTACCGCCTGACGGAAGAATCTCCCACGAGTTTGCTTTGGTGAGAGAGTAAGACTAGGATGGTTAGCAGGGGTTGGATAAAGGCTGGAAGGATTGGAGACCTAAACCACATGGCATATGCATATAAACATGGAGGAAGTGGCTGCTCCCCAAAAGTAAAGCCAAAGTGTCTTAATTGCCCCCTAGTGGCTGGCTGCTGTATAGGAAAGAAACCCTGTCTCCTTAGTTTTAGCGGATGGGTCCACTTTATATTTATTTTTCTCAAAGATAAGTGCTCATTATTCCAAAAAGTTTAGTTTTATAAAAATGGGGTAAAACATCATGATTGAAAGCTAAGGCTGACAGGTTGAGCACTCGTATCCGCAGGTCCTTTCCCCAATAACTTCCGTAAAGACAGCGGCTGGATATTGGGGCAACGTGTAAACATGTTATTCATTGTGGGGACAATGTAATCAAAACACCTGCAGGTCTTGGAGATGCTTTGAGATAATTGTATTTAACAATCATTTTTTGTACGTACCTTCAAGACAAAACGCATAAATAATCCCTGAGCTTGTTTGTTCCATCTGCACTGGCTCTGTGCCTGAACCTGTTAAATGCATCTAAAATCAATAACATACCGTAAATCAGTCGACTCCTCTTGTGTTAAACACAGAATGGGAATCCTCAGAACCCGTACTGTGCAGGTATCGAAGGTGTTTCGGAAGCCTACCATCAGATTCTGAAGTCCGTTCAGCTCCACGGCCCCACCAACTTCTCCCCTGTCATCAACCACGTGGCCAGGTAACACAAAAACACACTTGATTAAGTGTCTAAATTTCAGTGTCAGCACTTTTTCACTATTTTGTTTTTTAACATTTAATTTTCCTTTTACTACATGCACAAAGTTTTACACTTGAATATTTGCTATCACTGCTTATATAATGAGCTTCAGAAGTGTGAAAGAACACAGAGTACATTTCACTCTGCGACTGACACTCAACATGTGTTTTTCCCTAACAAGCTCAGTGTAGCGGGTGATGCCAGGTAGCTAACGAGAGCGAGAGGAAGAGGGGGGCAGAAAAGCTCAAGATGCAAACAGAGAGTACCCGGCAGCTGATTGCTTGTTTGTTTGTGTCTGGGTTTCGGGGGGAACATGATTCATGCTGCGGGAAAACCAGGCAGACACAGGATCTAGTCAAAGTTCGCGAAAATAGAAAAACAGAGACAGAAAGAAATTAGAAACTATTCATGCAAGTGTGTAATTAAAGAGATTTGCTGAAGTGAATTCTCTCATCAGGTAACTTCACACATTTACAACAGAATTTAGTGACATCTCAATTGCATAGTTATAAAAGAAGAGGAAAGTGAAGGAAAATGGTGTGAGCACAGAGGCAGCAAATTATCTTTTACACAGCCTGTACTGTCACCTGAACGCCCCCTTACCCTTTCCCCAACTGCATGACCTCATGTTTTTGCTTTTGCTGCACAAACTTATCACTGATTTGTTAGACTTACAATTACACCAAAATCTTGATATTATACCACTCCCATGTCTTTATGTAAATTGCTGGAGCTTGAGGCCAGTTTTGCTTTGCTCAGTTTAAATTACAACCAGGGGAAAACAATTAGTTTCATCCAAAATAACTCTCATGATGTTTCTTCTTGTGATGTGGCGTTTCAAATAACAAATTCACGCACGTAAAAACCACTGCATTTTACATTTGTACATCCAACTTCCACCTCATATTAAAAAAATTACCCTTTTCCTCTTCAGTGAGTTGCTTCACTCCGACATGCACCCAAGTTACTATTTACTTAACTACTTCCTCGCTCTCTCACTTTTACTTTTCATTTGTTGCCCTATAACTCCATCTTGCTCAATCTGTGATGTTGTCATCATCCACAATGGTAGACTCTTAAGTCATCCGTTTTGCACATGAATGCACATGTACATAGATCTAACCTCCCAGTGAAGAAAGGTGAAGTAACAAAAACTGAACCAATGAAATAATCTCTGTTTGAAATATCAGTAAGTCGGATCATGACTCACATGAGAGCGAAAGGTCACACTCAACATCAGAAAATGAAAACCACAGTAAGCTGAGCATCTGTTGAATTGACAGAAAGGTAGAAACACTTTCTTTCTTCGAGTAGGAGCTGAGTGATTTATTCAAATTATATCAATAATATATCAAATTTGTTTTAAATTATGTATTTAGTTATGTATTTAGCTTAAATTAAAACCACATGGATAGATGCTTTATTTGATGAAGGACTGAATCATCGTTGTAAATCTCAGACATGATGGTTGCACAGAAATAACTACAAAGGTGTTTGTTTTTGTACACAGGTATGCAGCCTCAGTGAAAGATGGCTCCCAGTACTTTGTGCTCCTCATCATCACTGATGGCGTCATCTCAGACATGGCACAGACGAAGGAGTCTATTGTTAACGTAAGGACGTATCTTGTTGGTGTCAACACCTGAACATCCACCCTAAAGCTTGGTTTATGATCACTGCTCCTGTCCTTAAACACACATTAGCCATGCAGGTCTAAAGATATGTATATGACCCCTTAATAATGAAGGAAATTACGAAGATGTACTGTTGGTTAAGACGAGGCATTCTGAAAACTAAAACCAAGGTTAATCAAAGCTCCTGGAAGGAACAACCTGATGCCCAAATAGTTTTTTTTTCTTCTTCTTCTTTGCCTTTTCCGGCAGTCTGGTTGTATTTTTCTCATAGAGTCACTGCGCCACAAACAAAAAGATTAACGGGAAAGCCACTGTGCCCAAATCACATTTGACCATAAAAAAACATCAAAAGTTCATCAAAAGTATGATGCATGTCAATTGTTTTTATTCTTTCAGTCTTCTACTTTCAGGAAACTGCATCCGAAAATGATAGGAGAACTAATAATGATACAAGAAAGTATACTGGGGTCCATGCATCTGACACGAGATATTACACATTTCTTTCAAAAAAGTAAAATTGCTGTGCCTCAAAAAAAGATGAAAAACAACACATATTAATAGAGAAGACAGCCACCTATTTAGTAAGAACCTAATGTATATGACATTTGTATCTAAAATACAGCTTGTATAGATAACTGTGGGTGGATGATTGGGAAGGTATTTTGTTGTATTTGATATTTCATATTTTTATGTAATTTACTTGTATAAACATATGTTCCAGCAGCTGCTTATCGTTCTGTTTGAATGGTGTGAAAAGTGGGCGAAAACGTTACACAATAGGGATATTTATAAAACTAAATGAAAGAATATACCATGGGAAACACTTCCAAGGAATGCCATAACTATGCAACAGTATGTTGTGTTTCATAGTGTTAAGTCAAGCGATTGCATAAATATAAAACCATGAACAAATAAATGGAAATGAATACAAATTCTTTTATAATAACCTGTATTTGAATGAAAGATGGAAAACGGCTGTGGTGTTAGTTCCTAATTTGACTGATTGGTCATAACTGTGAGCTTATTAATGTATTTGACAACAACAAAAAAGCTTATATATTTTGCCTTATATCCCTACAAATCTCAAAGTGTACATAATCATGATGGGGAGTCAATTATATTTGTTTAGTGATCTTTTATATTGTCTTTTTTGTACTGGGGAGCCTTTACTACTGTTATTAAATATTTTTGTTACTTGTTTTCTTTGCCGTCCTTACTTTTGACATGTTCTTCGCCCTTCGTCTGTCCTCTCCATAACTGTCAGGTCACTGCGGGCTCCAGGGGGAAGCCAGCGTGCTGTGTAGAATGCAAACAAAATAAACAGGCAACATCAGCCATTTTTGTGAGAGCACTGATCCATCTCAGTCCTTTAAAGAGCAGCGGAGGCTTGGAGGAGCGGAGAAAAGAAGTCGGCTGATATGAGCGTACAGGGAAAAACTAAAAGAGAGCAAAGGGCAGCGGAGAGGTAGAGAGGACCCGTACGGTGGGGAGGGAAAACTAGACACACACTCCTGACACCTATACACACACAGAACACAAACACATGTCATTTGTAAGCTGTCAGTGAGAGAAGCGCGGGTTGTTGATTCTCTCTCATCTCTAATATTATTCACTGCGATGTTTCGACCCACGCAGCACTCGAGGAGGTGCTGTAGAGAACACACACATCAGAGATTCACACATATGCTTACACATACTGTATGTCATATAAATGTTGGCAAGGCTTAAATATGACATGATCTCTGAGGGGCTCATTTAACATGGATGATGACAAAGGCTAGCCCATATATGACATGTAGCTCATTTGTAGTTCAGCTGTATTAATGCCCCATGTTGGTACAAAAGTAAAATATCGTTTTCAGACTTTTTAAGTGTCTCATATTTATTTCTCCTCCTCTCCTCTCCTGCAGGCAGCATGTCTGCCAATGTCAATCATCATCGTGGGGGTCGGACCTGCGGAATTTGATGGTAGGTTACCTAGAACGTTTGAATTTGTTATTAATAATTGAATTGTTGGTAAACAATTTGAGTAACATATGTTAAACTCCGGTTTGATGTTATGTCAAACATCGTACCAGAGCCTATACAGAATTGTATCAGTATGTGTCGCACTGGATTCAGCAGATCCTCTTGAGTCGATTATAAGGAAACTGAGTGACCATGAATGAGAGTGTAGCAACTCCAGTCTACTAGGTGGCAGTAATGCACCTCTACCGGGTTACCAACAGGCAATTAATACTAGATTAAAAGAGAGGAAAGCGGCAACACAATCAGTCCAACCATTCCAATTTGTCTGCTTCAAATCTGCAATGTTGTCAAATGGGTAGTTATAGTTTTCTCTGAGACTAAGTTGCCTTGTCTCCTCTTGCCGTCACAACAGATAAATTCCGTTTTATGCCCATCTTCCCGCCTCTTCACCCATTATAGGCGTCAGCTCGACGGTAAATTGCCCACGGCTTGTCAAATATAGTTGTTCTAACATAATATTAAGTTAATCACATTTGTAATTTCTTTTTTTACAAATGCAAAAAGGTTGGATTTAGCAGCATGATGCTGTCAGGAATGGTTGCTGATATTTTTTAAATGTACCAGGATCTTTCAAAATAACAAACTTTAGTTCAGTCAGTTCACATGAAATCAAACTGCTTCTACACGGGATCTGACCATGAAAATCCATTCAGCCCAACTCTTATTGAGCTCTAGAGACTGGTTACATTTTGTGGTTAATTAATGTCTTGCTGGTTTATGTCTGTGATCTGTGGATCTTTTATTCAATAATGTACACATACTAGGTTTGAATTTTTTTCCATTCTATCCTCATAACCTGTTTTTTATCACTTTTATTTTCCTTAGCCATGGTGGAGTTGGACGGAGATGAAGTCAGAATTTCATCCAGAGGACGATCTGCTGAGAGAGACATCGTTCAGGTACACACCTCTAAGTTTCTTTCACTCAAAATATAACCGACTGCTTTTTTTTTACAACCCTCTTTCTTAAATCTGTTTGTTTTGATATATATAAAAATCAAACATGATAAGGGAGATTCTTGATCATAATTTATCAGATTTTTATTATTTCAAACATCACTGGGTCAAACCGAGGCAAATATTAGTGGCTGGGGCCTTTATTAACCCTGTCTTTCTCCCCTTTTTTTTGTTTTTCACTACTGGAATAATACTTATCCCAGTGTTTGCTTTTGTGGTAGTTCACAAAACATATTAGTTTAGCTACTTTATGGGATTTAGCTGCACAGAACTAAAATTGTAAAGGTCTCAACATTCTGTAATTTTACTAATGACAGTTTCTTTTAGTGGTGAATATTTTCTCACACAATCTAAATTAAATCACCACCAACAGTTACCACACAAGTAAACAAGAGTTCAGGAGCCCCTGGGAAATTGCCCACTTTGCCTGGCTGGTAACACAGACTATGTTAAATTTATTTGTTTACAACGGCTCATTAAGTTAATGAAAAGGAGACATCCTAAGATTTGTCTCTGTATAATTCAGCAATGTGAGAGCATATAACCAGTGACGGTCTGTGACATGAAAAAGGGTTTGAAATGTGTCAGCATTTATTAAATCACAGCAGGATTAAGGTTTGCGAAGGAGCCAGCACAGTCTTTAAATGTAAATAATGAGTTGCCACACTGTGACCTGTTAGATAAAGAAATCAAGAACAACATGTGTCCATGGGTTCTTCAGCAAAACATTGAAAAACTATATAAATAAAACAAAAAAGTTAGCCTGATCATAAGTTGAGTGCCTGTTTTGTGGTGAAGTGACGCTGGAAAATGGTTTGTAGCTCATTATATAATGAAACATTTGACCTCTTAGAGAGTATAGTGCATTCACACCTGTATGTTGTGCAAGCAAAGACAGATACACATACTGTACATATAATGCAGTCAGAAATATTGAATCTTTATTTCAACTTAAGACGGATGTTCATAGTTTATCAGTATTATTATTATTGAGATCTGTGGACGAGTTATAAACAAGCCAGTAGTCTTGCCCATAGACTGTAGTTAATAAATATGGACTTAGACTCCAGGTCTGAGAAGTGAAGCCAATGCAGAAGTGTCTGAAATCTGTATTCAAAGCTGAAACTGGACAATTTCACCCTGAATAGCATCAGCTGATTGTAATCCCTAATATACTCACTAAAACCTGATATCAATAATTTGCACAATTCTGGTGTCTACTTTTGCTGTTCAGTCCCCAGTTTTGCTCCTGATGTCCACCCCCTCCTTTGTCCCTGACAATCAGACAGTGGAGTTTCATTGCAGTGTCTTAATTAGCTGTGACTGTCTTCTCTGTAGCAGCGCCAATTTCTGGTCTGGTCTGGTTCTGGTTTTACAAAACTCTTCTTGCAGCTCACAAGCACATCTTCCACTTGGACTAGAAACTAAGGGGACTGATTATGTGATATTGTTTGAATTTTTTCTCAACTTTTTCTATTTTGTGCTCTTCTCCATCTGCTCTTTTTTTCTGCAATCTTCCTCTCTGTGAATTAATTTGCTTTCTTTATAAAAGTAACTGTTCCCTCAGCCCCACCACCTTTAGTTGTTGTTGCTGCACATTTTAATGTATCAGTTAAAAGGGATGATGGTAGCAGGTTTACTCCTCAAATTTCATAGCTACTACTTTAAACAATGGGTCCTCGATCCAGAAGTAAAAGCAAGCGTCTCATTTCTAGCCGACAACGGCAAATTTTATCAACTCAAGCGACCCTCATTGTTAGACCTTTTCTGTGTCCCAAATCCTACATTGTCTCCTTTGGAGGGCATGGTCTATGCAGCCCACGGAGAAGGCAGCCATCATATGAAGCATAGACTGTGAATGCCGAACGAAATGAAATGTCTGGTCTAAGGAGGATTTCTATTTGGCTATCTTTAGCTACTTTGAGCTGCTAGTACTTTCTAGGTTGGCCCGTGAAAGATCCACTCATTGGATCCTTTGTTGCTCGGGAATGGAAGTACACATTTGTTGGCCACATTTGAAAAAGCATTCGAAATTGGACGGTCTAGCTGCTATCAATCCTCATATGCAGCTTCTGAAGGATGACCAAGATAATGCTAAAGTAGTTGGTCGAAAAAGGTAAACTCCAGCTGACTTCTTGCTGTTTCCACCTCGTTTAATGATGACGACTCTGTAAAAGGGGTCAGAAGGATTAAGTTGATGGATGCTGGAGAGTAAACTCCAATCAACTAAAGTAAAAATTAGCCCAGAGCAGCTAACATTAGAGCGCACTCAATTACCAGGACCAATTTCCATAAATAAAGAAAAGAAACAAGAAAATAAAGTGCTAGTTGTGATTAGGGTTAAATGTAACTTGTAACCTGACGAAATGTAGTTTGGATGTGTCCCTTTACCTGAACATGTTAACAGTAGCGACTTACATTAGAATAAACTCAAAGGCTTAAGAGAAATGTCCTGATCCCTGTCTCCCCATCCAAACCCTCCCATCTTTTCAAAATCTCTTCTTTTCTCCCCTCTCCTCCCTCATCAGTTCGTCCCGTTCAGGGACTACATTGACCGGACGGGGAACAACATCCTGAGCATGGCCCGGCTCGCCAAAGACGTCTTGGCCGAGATCCCCGACCAGTTCCTCTCCTACATGAGGACCCGTGGGATCAAGCCGTCACTGACACCACCTCCGGGCACACCAATCCATACTCAGATTTGAGTTGCGATGCAAAGAAGGTTATTTTTTTGGAGCCAGGGGTTTCACTTAACTGACTTTACACTCTAAATACTTCCATTTCCTTAAAGCCGCTCTCCATGCCTTGACGTGGTAGGTCACGTTGATCTTTCATGTGTTCGGGAAGCTGAATATCAAGCCAAGTGAGTGACGCTTTTGAGTATAGGAAAAGCCAATGAGAGTCTGTTTACTTCCACCACTGTCAAGCATTCCTGTTATTGTCTGGATTTTTTTCTTTTTTTCTTGACCGTGCTGTACCGTACTGTACTGTATCCCAGTGTTTGTATTAACCTTTTGCATGAGTGTAGCCTCAGTCAAGTGCATGCATTTAGTGGCCCTGCACTACCTCTTCTTCAACCCATCTGTCCGACTGTCTGTACGACTACGGGGAGGGTGAGTGTCTGTCTTTCAGTTTATCCCTTGACCCTGTCTGGCTGCTCTGCTCTCAGGTCTGTCTGTCTGTCACCATGTTACTTATCTTCATCCTGTCTATCTGTCTCTCAATCTTTCTTTCCTTTCTTTTATGCCTTTGTCACTTTTAATTGCTGTATTCCCATGCAACAGCTTGAGAGGTTTCCTAGAGATGTGATGGTCCTATATGAGGGTTTTTAATGCAGCATATATTGATTGGGAACACAGCAACTATTTTTTCCGTCTCTGTCGTTCAAACTGCCTTGGCAATAGGATGCCCACATGCCCCAGGGGTTTCGCCTCATCACATCGTCTTAACACCCACATCCCTGCCCCGTGTTTAAAATGACAGCAGCTGCTCTCAAATGGGAAACTGTTTGAGCAAAAAGAGCCCAGTGGTAAAAAATGTAAAGAAAAACACAGTTTCCCTATGTTTGCTTTTTTTTAGGCGGTGCAGGTTCTGGTATAGGCTCTTGTCATCTCACACCTAGATTACTGTAACTCCCTCCTGGCAGGTCTACCTGCTACTGCCATCCGACCTTTGCAGCTCATCCAGAATGCAGCAGCTCGACTGGTCTTTAACCAACCTAAATTCACCCACACTACTCCGCTCCTCCGCTCCCTTCACTGGCTACCAGTTGCTGCCCGCATCAGGTTCAAAACATTAGTACTTGCCTACCATGCTGTGAACGGATCAGGTCCAGTCTACATCCAGGACATGGTCACACGATACAGCCCAGCACGTTCACTCCGCTCTGCTTCGGCCAATCAGCTCGTTCCTCCCTCACTGCGACTGTTTTCTGTCCTGGCTCTGAAATGGTGGAATGAGCTCCCCATTGACATCCGTACATCAGAAAGTTTACACATCTTCCGCCGAAAACTAAAAACACATCTCTTCCGACTATACCTTGAATAGAAAAAAAAACAATTACTAACAATTTTTGAAACTAACACTCTAGTAGCACTTTGATGGCACTTACTTATAGCACTTTGTAGTTTCGCTTTATCTTGAAGAAATTGTACTTTCCTGATTCTTGTTGTCCTGGGTCTGTACCCTGGGGGTTTTATGCACTTATTGTAAGTCGCTTTGGATAAAAGCGTCAGCTAAACGTAATGTAATGTAATGTTGTGGTATTTTTTTGGGATGTGTATTTTTAAATTGCACCTTTTGATATAGCTTTTTTTATATGTTTGTTTTTATGACATGTACTTATACGTGCCAATCATATGTAAAAGGATGATTTGTGTAATGTCACCGACAACATCCCTCAACTTTATAATTGAACACGTGATCGTTTTTCTGTATGGTGTCAAATGAAGAATGAGATTATAACATAAGTGTGCTGAAGTGATGAGTGATCGTGAATGTGTGTATGAATGAATGGAATATTTATATTAAAACAACATGAGATGGAATGTTAAAGTCTTAAGAAAAAGTAATAATGAAGGAACATTTTATCATTAATATGTGAATTACAATGCAGCAAGTGATGGTAGCATTGCAAAACAGTATTTTACTCCATTTGACTCCGTACACTCACTTCATGTTATCAAAACTTATTCAATAAGCATTTTGAAAAGTGAACAAAATTCTTTGCAGGTGATATTTTACACCTTCAATTTCAAAAACAAGAAACAGCTCATCAAACACTGTTGATTAATTAACTGTTGACACATACACTGTGTAATACATAAATAACTAATTTTAGTGCTATTAAATCAAAATTTCTAATTAGAAATTACGATTTTATAATATATAAAATCAAATTTAATTCTATATTTGATTTTATATGAATTACTGAAAAAAAGTACATCGTTCCACTAACTATCCCCGACGTCTTACAAAAGACGAGCTGCACCAACGTCTTAACGGGTCTAATTTTTACCATATTCATTATCCACAGACATGATTTCCCAGAATTTTGGGTGGTAAGCAATAATCTGGGTAGTCGGATTATCCGTTTTCCTTTGTTAACTTCTTACTAATTTTGTAGCTCCAGCCATTGGTCAGCAAACTGATAAAGTAATGTCAGACGTAGCAATATCTAGGTAAAGTTAGTGATCACATCAGACTATCAAAGCTTTTTTTCTTCGTGACATGATAATGGGCTGTACAGATTCAATCCCAGGACTCACAAACAGCCTAAATTTAATATCTTGCCGATCTATTTGAATGGCAAACTACCTCTTATTGCTAGCTACATGTTCTTCAGTGAACAGTTACTTAATACTTCTGCTTTTGTTACATTCTCAGTTCACAAAATCCCTGCACAAGGCTTTTTGACAAGGACAGGACACAGTATGAGAGCAGAAAAAAGCCATTAATTCTTGAATTTCATTCACAACTGAATACTTAACTATGAAATCATTATGCAACACTTAGGATTGAAATTTTGATACCACTGATTTTGTAGAACAGAAATTACATATTTTCCAAAGTATGTACATTTATATGGTTTGGATTATCCTCGTATCTCTTATAGGTAATTTAAAGTTTGTATGTTTTTATTATTTCTAGTGTTCACAAATGAGATATATTCAAATGCGTTTATTCGAGTGACTTAAATTATATTGGTGTAAGTTGAGTCGAATCAAACGGCTGAAATTGGATTGGAGAAATTCAAACAAAAATTCAAATGAACATTTTAATGGCAACCAGTCAATCATATCATTCATATAATCCGAGGGCTTAAAACGAATAACAAAAAATTGCAAAAATAAGACAATTTAACAACTTTAAAGAAGGTTCATTTAAATAAGGGTTCAAACTGAAAACAAATCCAATGCTGTCAAATTTGAGGTATTGTATATTTTTGAAATGTTTTCAGTAGCTTTTTTTTTAAACATGTGTACTGTAAGTTGTTCGGTTGAGTTGAAGCCAAATACTCTGATCTGTCAGCGCTTCCGGGTATCTCAGGAATGAAAGGACGCATTTGAAAGAGCCTTCGAAATGGGACAGAGTATATTTGCCAGCACTTTACTGTTTTCCTAAAACGTATTTTTTAAGTATATGTTTGCATGGGCAGTTTTACAAAGGATGCACCAGTTCCTTTTGTTAAAAACTTTGCATGAAAATGACCTGTACAAAATTGCCTTAAATCTTTAACCAATTTTTCTCGGAACTGTGCGTGGCCTTCTTCAGAAAAATGAATTGTTTAAAAAGGGGTTGATTGTTTATCTATTTTGTATGCGGGTTTCTATGAGAAAAAACTATTCGTCTTGTACTTTTTTGAAATGGTGATTAATCAGAGAAAGCATGGGTGAAGTACTGATTGTCTGATAATATATATATATATATATATATATATATATATATATGTAATAGATGACTATTTCTGTATCAAACTATGGATTTTTAAAATAATATTCATATTAAACACAACAATTTCTGGACATTTTGCAGCACTGTATTTTTTCTTTAATTTTATCTTCTTGTATTTTACTGTTTGTCTTTTCTCTCCTCTTCCTTCTCCATTCTCACCTTATTTGGACTGATGGATCTGATTGGCTCCCTCAGATAAGATAATTGTACAAAATACACGGCTACAGAAGCTTGAGTCAGGCACTAAATGGTTCTGCATAACATGACCTACAAAATATTAATATTCATAAGTAACTGGCAAGTCTTTCTCTCAATCTAAATCTACCATCTGCCTGCTGAGGTGGCAACTGTTTCCTGAAATATGAAAAAGGAAAATATTTCATTCTCAGTTTTTATGTCTGAAATTAATTGTCACCTGTTTAAAGAGGCAATCAGTAAAACTGTCAGAGCCCCGTCTCACAGAAATATAGCAGCTTTGTAGA
Source organism: Pseudopleuronectes americanus (assembly GCA_038501795.1). Lineage (NCBI taxonomy): Eukaryota > Metazoa > Chordata > Actinopteri > Pleuronectiformes > Pleuronectidae > Pseudopleuronectes > Pseudopleuronectes americanus. The sequence goes on from JBAMIH010000118.1 coordinate 69,921, forward strand.
ATCTGCTGTTTCCTTGACACCACAATAACTCAGCGAGTTGTTTGGCAGAACTCTTGATTTTCAAAAGTCACAATCCAGATTGAGATTTAGTCTCAGTGTGTCACTTAGCAGTTATAGAGCTGATCGTCTCCCCGATGCTTATAGAGATCATAGGTTACTTATTGAGAGACAGTTAGACCTCTAAACCTTTCACTTTTGAACGCAGACGTGAGTCTCGAATCAAGCTTTCTGTCTCACTCTTGGTAGGAGAATGTGTAAAGGATTTTCTGCTAACAAACAGTGAAGGTAATCATTTTCACCCTCAGCTGCAGTCACGTGAACGTACTCGTGACTTCAACTATCACCATGCTCACTTTCACCACTCTTTTAACTCAGAGACACTACCCTGTGGAAACTTTTTCCATCTATCTGTATAATGAAAACCTTCACTCAAACTCATTAAAACACCATCATGTGTGTCCATGTGAGCTGCTGTTTACATGGTAACTTCCTTCTGCCTGCCTCATGTATGATTAGGCCTTTAATTAGTGGTATTCTTCCCACTCACTCTCCGCATGTGTTTCTGGCTCGATAACAAATACGTGAGAATGTGTTGTTCTCTGTGCGTTGACAAGCTGTCGTCATCAGAGCTTTCACTTTGTACACAGCACTATCTACTGCGGCACGTGGAGCTTCAACAATATACGATTTGTTTCCAAATGTCAGTTATCTGAGGAACAATATGGAGGATGTCAACAAAGAAATGAAACAGTACAGTGTTTGTGTGAATGACTTACCAACATCACTGTATGGCACCAATACTGCTATGCTGTCTGTCCAAAGGTATTTTGGGAAATGTAGGAAGTCAGGAGTTTAGCTACGGTTGAACTGACTCCTACAATCTTTGTATTTATTGCAAGAGTTTAACCCAATTATTTATTTCCCTTGATATAGCATAACAACATATCGAACCCCGAAAATACACAAAGACATTAACAAAGCTTTTTTCAAAGTTGAAAGTTTACAATTGTGAAAATATAATTGTAAAACTGATATTACATCAAAAAATATGGACCATTTTTGCAATATAAAGCAGGTGTAGTCTGAGATTTTATTTTTCTTAATAGCTTTGCAACTCTTCAACCGTTTAGGCACTCAATAAGTAAAGGGGGGCATCACTGTCTTTGCATTCCCAGAGTGAGGAGCATTTCAATGTGATGCAGATTTAACATATAAAAATCACTTTGCATACTCATGGTGTGAGGTTAATCTTTTTTTCCACTTGTCTCCCTGCTTCTAATAATGCGTCGGCAAGTTACAACACATCAACCAAACATCTCAGAGTACAAGGGGCTTTAGAACGTTGTCATCATATCCAACTTCAGCTCTGTCGCCAGGCAACAACAGTATGGACATGACTGACGCCGATCACGAAAAGCCTCTGTAGACCAGATCGTATCATTTCGGTTGGGCCTTCGCGATCTACACAGGCCACAAAGGAGGCGATCTACATTGGCCAAGAAGATCGCGTCCGCTTAAGACGCAGCCCCTGAATTGAGTATGTATTTATCTAATAAATGACAGGAATCAGCAGGGAGGGTAATCTTGATGTAAAAGGTCCTCATTCATCAATTTATCAATCTTCAGATATTTGTGAAAACCATCTTCTTCTGGAGCCTGCTGGGAGAAAAGCTCTGAAAGTATTGTCTCTGCTCTTGGATAACTGTAGAATTTCATTTACATTTATGATGGATCCTAAACTTTCATAAAGCGAACTAGCAGCAGTGTTTCAAGAGACTTTGGGGGTCACATGTGGCCTTCTCACGAAGTTGTCAATGCTCCTGAGTTCCTTCCTTCGAAGGACATGCTCTACCTGCCCACGAAAGAGTCCGAAATAAGGCGATATCGTCTGAAGAGGCTCTCCGTGATTAGTGTCACCAGCTCATCCCACCCTTGTTTCTGTTACCTAGTAACAGAGCTGCAGCTGGCTCGACGAGACAGTTTCAATATCCTGTTGTCGCTTTTTTTTTAAACATGTGTACAAGTTGTTCGGTTGAGTTGAAGCCAAATACTCTGACCTGTCAGCGCTTCCGGGTATCTCAGGAATGAAAGGACGCCTTTGAAGGAGCCTTCGAAATGGGACAGAGTATATTTGCCAGCACTTTACTGTTTTCCTAAAACATATTTTTTAAGTAAAGCCTTTTAATTCCTGATTTTGAACTGATTTTAAATGATGGTCTTTCTTTTGATATTCTCTTATATGCTATCTTTCTTTTATGTCAATTATTATTCCCATTTATTTTATAAAACACCTTTAACCTTGTTTAGATAAGTGCTATAGAAATTAAATTGCATGATTATGATTGTTACACTGATGCCCCTGCTTACCAGCATGTGTCTAGCTGTTTTTTTTGTTCTTATTTACCATAGAAAGTATGAATAAAATTGCCAAATTAAATCTCAAGAAACAGAGCATGATCAGACACTTTAGAAAACTTTGCTTTAAACTGTTAGCAGCAAGTAGTAAACAGTGTTTACACAGTCTAGTTTTTTCCCTGATATCTAAGGCAGATGATGGAAAGTCTTTTCTATAAAATATTTCCCTGCTGGAGCTGAAATGGCAGCGTGATGAACATCACCTGGACTCATCACATGGTCCTCTACTTAAAGCTGAGACAGTCGCTGGTTGGTTTTGGCAGCGTTTATTTTCTTTTCCTGCACCTTGCAACATCCTCACAGTAATTCACGCATCACAAATAACTTCAAATAGGTTTCACTTTTTAATTGTCTTTTTCCTGTTTATTTTTTCATTTTACGAGAATCTATCAATCAAAACTCACGTGTGGTTTCACCTCTTTGTCCTCGCTGTAGCTGGGTTGAGAAATAGGAATGTAAATTGTGCAAAGTCTTGCTTTTCATTAAAAGTTCTAATTAATTTTTTATTATGTGGTTTCACTGAACCGAACATTATCTGACCTGGATTACCTGCATTAAGAATCAAGCTGTCAGTTGTCATAGTTCTCCTTTTTACGAGCCTGTTCATGTGGAAGAAGCAACGTCATTCATTAGAAGCAGAACCATGAATAAACTACTCAATTCCTAATGCATGAGAATACCTGCAGGTAAATGAAGTTATAATGACATGCAAGTGATATTTAACTAAGTGAAATGTAAACAGTGTGATCACATAAATAGAAAAGAGAAGAAACATTAGAACTAACCCATAAAATATGTTAAGTATGGCAAAGGATAATAATAATGACAGTAAAAATTTCTTACACATGATGCAGTTGAAGATGTGTCAAAGCAGAGAGGAGAGGAAAGATCATACGACTGGAAATATAGAAATTTGTGTTATGAGAATTTTTTAATATAAGTCATCACAGGGTTTAGTTGTGTAGTTCTACTCAGGTTGACTGATTCACAGTGACAGAATAAGAGAGTAAAGCATCAATGCTGCTTGGAATTCAGTGGGGATTCAAAATGAAGCTAAAATTCATCTAAAAGGAAGCTATAATATATATGATGTATTTATTTACTGTGATCTGCTCCACAGTTCTGTATTAAAACCAGAGTGGACAAGTGAAGTCATCAAAACACCAAAATAATTCAACCTATCGATTTAAATATAGTTCTGCTCTTCATTACATGTCTAGTTTGTCCCTGTCAGAAACCTGTAAAAATGATATACTGTATAGTGATATGATTAGTCAGTTGTTGACGGGCTTTGATTCACTATTCTGATCTGAAGCCAGTGATGTGTGTAGGGTAAGTAACCATGGCAATGTTACGTACGTTAGTAAGTGAGCCACTGTGGAAACTCTGAAAGGTTTAGGATTAAACCACAGGTTTCATAATCCTGCCTGTGGTCTGTTCATCCAGTCACAGAGATGCGTGTTTAACTTAAGAAAAGAGTGAGTCATTTAGGCTGAAACTCTTCTGGAACATAGGCAACTGGATGAATACAGAATATATAAATAAATTGACATATTGTGGCCACCAGGTTGATCTTTAGCAGCTGGAATGACCTCAGTACTTCTTTGCTGCCCACGTCTACATTAGAAAAGTATCTGCTTCGTAGGCGCTGGTGCAAGAAGAATTCGATTCTAGTTTGATCCCGGGTCAGTCTTTCTTTGAGGAGTTTGCATGTTCTCCCCATGTTGCCCTGGGTCTTCTCTGAGGACCATAGATTCCTCCCACATGGCAAAGACCTGCAGATTCGCACCGGAGTCTTTAGAAGTGGAGGAGGTGGTGGGGGGCAGACTACTGATGGTGAGGGCAAAGGTCAAAGAGTCTGTTTTTTAAAGGTTTTAGACACTGCGTTAAGCAAAGTAAAAATTGATGATTTTTTATTTTTAGGAGGAGATTTTAATGTACAGAAAATTATGTTTTAGACAGGAACCACCTGGAGCCCCACATAGCTTTACAGAGTGCACTGAGGAAGCTGCTGCAGGCCCATGATCTGTGTGATGTGTGGAGAAGAATGAATGACAGTAAGAGACAATACACCTGGACTCATTGCAGAGGGAATTTCATTTCCATGGCGAGGTTGGACCGGTTTTATTGTTTTAAACATAATTTTAGCATCTTCAGAAAGTGCAGTATACTCCCAGTTGGTTTTACAGATCACGCGCTGGTTGTGTGCAAAGTTTTAATTTCACATGCACACATTGCACATTTTAAGGATGTTTTAAAGTTTTTTTGGAGCGGTTTTAAAGAAAGAAAGAATGATTTTATTTCTTTAAAGCTGTGGTGGGACTATGGTAAGGTTGAGATAAACCAGCTCTGTCAACAGTATACCCTCAATGTTACAAGAGACATAACCAGATCTATGGAGGATCTAGAGTCGGAAATTGTGGTCTGAATTTAATAGATTCCACTGGAAATCGAGATCATATTAAAGATCTCAAGTCTAAAAAATCTGCTCTTACAGACCTACTGGGCATGAAGGCCCAGGGGGCCCTGGTCAGGTCACGGTTCCAGACGGCAGCGCTTATGGATGCACCGACAAAATTCTTCTTTGGGCTAGAGAAGAAGAACGGACAGAGCCGAATCATCCACACTCTTCGAAGAACTCAGCGACAGCAAGTATATCCAGAAGAGAGACGTGAGTTTTTATAAGGATCTGTACAAGACTAAATACACTGAGAACAATTCCCTGTTTGAATCCTTCTGTGGAGAGCTGCCCAAGGTCCCTCAAGAGGTGAACGCTGGGTTGGACGGCCCCCTGTCGATTCAGGAACTCTACACGGCCCTGCAGAGCATGGCAGGGGGAAAGGCCCCGGGCATCGACGGCATTCCAGTCGAGTTTTTTAAGGAGTTCTGGAGCGAGATGGGGGATGATCTTTTAACTGTTTTTAACGAGAGCTTTAGAGACTTGGTGCTGCCTATAAGCTGCAGGAGGGCAGTGATAACTCTCCTGCCAAAGAAAGGAGACCTTCAGGAGATCAAGAACTGGCGTCCGGTGTCGCTGCTATGTACTGACTATAAGATCCTGTCCAAAGCGCTGGCAAACCGTCTGAGGGAGGTGATGGGAGAAGTTATTCATCGGGAACCAGACTTACTGTGTGCCTGGTAGGTCTATCCTGGACAATGTGTCCTTGATTCGTGATATTGTGGACTTCTCTAGTTCTTTAGGCATAAAAACTGGTCTGATTTCTCTGGACTAGGAAAAGGCTTTTGACCGGATTAAGCACCTTTACCTCTGGAATACTCTAGAGAGGTTTGGCCTCAGCCCAAGTCTCATAGCTATGATCAAGGTGTTGTATCAGGACATTGAGAGTGTACTAAAGATCAACGGAGGCCTGAGTGCACCTTTTAAAGTATACAGGGGGGTGAGACAGGGCTGCTCGCTCTCAGGGATGTTATACGCACTTTCTATTGAGCCAATGCTAAGTACGATCAGAGCAAATATTAAAGGGTTGATTTTAAGTGATTATAAAAAAAGTCAAATTTTATCGGCGTATGCGGACGACATTATCGTTTTTGTGAAAAGTCAGGAGGACGTAGATGATTTTAAAACCATGTCAGCTGCTAAAGTGAACTGGGGGAAAAGTGAAGCGCTGGCAGTTGGAAGGTGTGAAGGGGTGTTAACGTGGAGGAGAGACGCTCTCAAATACCTGTGGGGTTTACCCCGCAACAATTATATATTGGACCAATACCAAATTTCTATATTTACTCAGCCACGGCGTTATATTTTATACTATATTATTTTATGTCCAAGTTTTCTGACTTCAACCTTATATTGTGACAGTGAATTGATTCTAAAGTTCTGTTCACAGCAAAATAATTTAGTAATTTATTCTCAGATAAAAACAATTTTTAACTTATCCACAGGGATCCATTGAATCCACATTACTCAATCTGTTTTACTCCTGTACGTTTCTCCTGAAGAAATAGATCTTATGAAAGTTGATTATAACGAGATCTGTGATTTATCCTGTGATGGGACAATTCAATTTTCTTCTCTCTTTGTCCCTGTGTTTGTTGTAAATTAAACCTTTGCTCTTTATCCATCAGTTTCTATCATGATATCATGTCAGAGATTTCCTGAGTAGGTTAAAACTCAAACCAAAAATACCCCTGAAATTAGAATATAAACTTTTTGTCAACATGTATTTCTCCCCTCCATCTCTCGTCGACCAGATGATTCAGTGTCTAAAGCTGGGCGCTCTGTGTCGAACCACCGCCAGCACCCAGATGAACGTCCAGAGTTCACGCTCGCACGCCATCTTCACCATCCACCTGTGCCAGGTCCGAGTCTGCTCTCCAGATAATGACGTAAGTACTCTAAAACACAGCAGTGGGCATCGTCTAACAAGGGGCATCAGATGTACCAGTTTAAATTACAGCTCTAGCAAAAAAAGCAATATTTACGTTATTGTATTTTCTCCTACAGGATAACGTGACGGACAATCGACTAGCTAACGACTCAGATATCAATGAGTTTGAGACTCTGACGGCCAAATTCCACTTTGTGGACCTGGCTGGCTCCGAGAGACTGAAGAGAACCGGAGCCACAGGAGACCGAGCCAAAGAGGGCATATCCATCAACTGTGGGCTGGTGAGGGGGCTGAGATAGCGTCTAGTAACGAAATGAGAATTTAGGGATGAAATGATACATTACCGAACAGAAAGTTGACCCTATCTGGGGTCATAATGGATGAAGAAACCTGTCATCATTCAATGGCATTATCAATGTTCACAAACATGGTGATTTGTTTGTGGAGCATTAGAGCCCCCAGGTGGCCAAAACATGAATTGCACACTTTTTTCTTTTTATGTACACGTTGTTGTTTATTTTCTGTTTTTGCCAGTCTAGACATTCTCACTAACAACCTTTCCATTGCAGTCCTGCCGTTTTGAAAAACTTATCTAACGCTCATTCCTCTTTGCCTTTCTGTCGTCTGTGACACCAGCTCGCCTTGGGAAACGTCATCAGTGCTCTGGGAGACAGGAGTAAACGCTCCACCCATGTGCCCTACAGAGACTCCAAACTGACACGGCTGCTGCAGGACTCGTTCGGTGGAAACAGGTCTGTGAATATTACAAGAATATATGAAATATTGTCAGACCATAGAGAAGAGAGATGTTCTAATTTCTATCTGAAATCTAAATCTTCTTTTGGACAAAGTAGTTGCCTAATTACTCCTAAACAACAGTAAAATAAACGTTTGTTTTTCCTACATTATATTGAAAATGTTGCAAAAAAAAATTGGGGCAAAATCTTAATGCTTAATTATGGCACTGATACATACAATTATGATTTCAAATTTGAGTATGGAAGATGTGCCCTGTAAACCTGTTTAGTTGTTTTATTCATTCATACAAATTCAGAATGATCCCCTGGGAGTGATCATCGTTTTTTGGCCCTGTGTTCTCCAGTCAAACTGTGATGATCGCCTGCATAAGCCCGTCCGATCGGGACTTCATGGAGACGTTGAACACCCTGAAGTACGCTAACCGGGCGAGGAACATCAAGAACAAGGTGATGGTGAACCAGGACAAAGCCAGCCAGCAGATCAGCACTCTGAGGACCGAGATAGCCCGGCTACAGATGGAGCTGATGGAGTACAAGACAGTAAGAGCATGCAAATAGAGGCTGGAGTAAGAAATGAAAAATAATAATAATATTAACCTGCCTGTGTGTGTCCCAGGGAAAGCGAATGGTCGGTGAAGATGGGATGGAGGGCATCAACGACTTGGTCCATGAGAACTCAATGTTGTAGACGGAGATCAACCACCTGAGGGTGAGTGTGAAGGCCATGCAGGAGACCATCGACGCTCAGAAGGCCCGACTGACACAGATCCTCAGTGACCACGCCAACCAGGCTATGGCTAAAGCAGGTGGGCCACAGCAGATCCAAAAAGCACTTCTCCATATATACAACTTTAGCTGGGCAGTAGAGTACTTACA